>JADDOH010023354.1:0-101358 GCA_016648135.1 Agrypnia vestita
GTAATAAAGCTCGATGCGGTAGCTTAAAGTCTCAAGCTTTGGGCTTTTCGTAAAAACTTATATTATTAAACTTTATAGTTAGGTATTTAGCTTAGGTGTACAGGTAGATACGTTACAGTGGTCCCGTTAGACCAGGAGATATGTTTCAAGAGTGAGATTCGTATTCATTTTATTAGATTAGTTAATATTGTAAAAAGAAAAAAAAAATAGTTTTAATTATAATGGCATTTTTCTTTCCACGCATAAGTATGTCTTTACGCGCGCTCTATCAAAAATCATTTAGTGTTCGCACGGTCTATATAAGTCACGTATTAATTCAAAAACAGGAGAGTAACGTCCCAAAGCCAGTCGAAAAGCCGTATTCATATTGTTATAATAGATGTGAAAAAAAATTTCGGTGACATAACCTTTATTTTAGATTCGCTTGAACATTTTACGTATAGGCGTACCTTCACACGAGCCTTAGGAAGCAATTAAAATGTCTGCGCGAAAACAAAAAAAAAAAAAAAAAAAATTATATGTTAAACATTAATGTTAACCGTTATCTCGAATAACGATATGCTTGAACACTTTACGACCAAGCCGATAATCTAAAATGAAATACGCGCGCGAAAGACACGTAATAAATATCTTAAACTAATTCTTTGATTCGCTAAAATAGTACTTTCATCGTCCTTGTAAAAACATCTGCTTGGTTGAACTTGAAATAATGACCTAATTATAAATCATGCGGTCATTGCTCTGGGGAGTTACATAAGAAAGGGCAACGAACTTTTATGTGTTATATAATAAACAGGTTTTAACACTGGGTCACTGGAACAGTGCCACCTGTTGGAAGATTCGCAAACCTTCTGGGCTAGGTTAGAGTTTAGTTTGAAGAAATACAACAGATGGTGCGATGTTTTGCCTTAGCGTTCTGCGCTCAACGATATCACGTGACTCGATTTTGTACGCATTTGATCGGACTGCGCATTTGTTCTGCGTCGACGGTAACCATCGGCACGCGTGTGTTAGTGGGTCGGCCGGAGTATATGTACAGAGACTCACACAGGTCCGCGCGTTTTCAAGGGCGTTGTTGACTTAGTTCGGGAGTGACTTTGTATCGTCAAGGTGTTATATTACAATTGTCGCTAAAAGATAAAATGTCAATCTACAATGTTGCTGAATTAATTGAAAAAAAAATAATTTCCTTCATTGATTTATTATGGTTCTTAATTATTCTAATTATCTAAATATGTTCTTAATTGTTATACACATTTATATACGGTTCTAGTTATGTAAATTGATTTATTTGTTTATACTTATTGATCTATGGACGCTAAGTATGCAAGATTAATAAACTTGTTCGTAATATGAACACAGACTCTCATTTTTGCACGAAATAATTATTTGAGTTTCTTTTGGAAATAAATTTTTCCAGGAGGACTTTGAAAAAAAAAAAAAACCTTTTTATATAGTAATAGCATCATCATTGGCTTCATTCACCTACATGCGTCGTCGTGACCATTACTTTTAGATTAGGGTAGGAAGATTAGTCGTTTGGATTTTGAATAGATTCCAGTCGTATAGCAAGTCGAATTATATGTCGGGAACTCTTGATTCAGTTACACACATACATCTTATGTGGATATCAGTGTTGGTGATGACTACACTATACGGAGGAATCGCGCTTGATTATTTGGCAAACGCTTAACAACCTGGGGGGAAGACAGGTTAGTAAGGAATAGTTGTGGGAAACTTATCTTGACATCTGGATCCACTTCTTCTACAAACACGTGTCGTCTTTAGATACCATACTTGAGGGTTAGCGGGAAAGTTAATTGAGGCGGATAATAGTTATATATACTTTTACGTTCTACAATTATCGAAGAGGTTGTTCCTACCCTTTTCTTCCTCTTCTTCTTCTTCGTCTTCTTCTTGTTCGTATATGCTAACGGTTATATACATATTTTCTTTCCCCATTTATTTATATTGACTTCAACAGCGTCTTCTTCTTCTTCGATACAAAGGGTTTTAATTGGTTATGTTCACTCTAATCTTCTTCTTCTTTGAATACATACCGTTTATGCTTTACTTTTCAAACGCCTTCTCTTCTATAAATAGCAATTATTACAATGCGTTGCAACTGCTTCTTCGTCTTATGGTATATCTTTCGATTGCTTCTCCACTTTCTTCTTCTTCTTCTTCTTTTCCTATTACATTATTTTGTTCCTCTCTTCTTTTCTTCTTTTTCTCTCTTCTTTCTTCTTCTTCTTTTCATATTCTCTTCTTTCTTCTTTCCTATTTGCTTCTCTACTTCTTCTTCTTCTTTTCCTATAACTACATTCATTTCGTCTTCATCCGTTTATCTTATACTTATCAACTGGTTTTCTTCATCTTCTCTTCATCTTCTTCTTCTTCTTCTTCTTCTTCTTCTTTCCTATAACTACATTCATGTCGTCTTCTTCCGTTTATCGTATAATTTTCGATTGTTTTCTACGTCTTTTTTTCGTCTTCTTTTGTTCTTTACCTACTGCTGCATTCACGTCTTCTTTTAATTTTATATCTTTCGGCTTCTTCTTCTTCGTTCTTATCTACTGCTACACTCGGTTGTGACTTTTTCCTTATCTTATGCCTTTCAATGAATTCATTTTCTTCTTCTTCTGTTGTCATCCACTACTTTGCAGCTACTTCTTCCTCTTCTTCATCATATGACACCAACAATAAAGTGTGGCAGTCATTACAGTATACGTAGAATATTGGAGACAATAGGTTGATTCTATATAATAGGAGATGTACTGCGCGTATGCATAAGGTTCATAACACAGGTGGGGTACTAGAGTTCATTTTGTCACGGGTTGCAATCATAGTAGGAATATGCGGTTGTAGTTCAGGACAGATAAAATCTTTTGGACATGTTACATTTCGAAAGTTGGATTCCTTTCCGGTTTAGAACTAGTTCCAAATAATGTTTGACACGGTATAGAGAGATCGGTTCCGGCTCCTTCGTCGCCTCTAGTTTTACAGGCGGTTATGATTTGAATCACTTCATTCTCCTTCGTTATACCTATCTTTGGCATGTTTGATCATTTTAGTTTCAACTTCAACTTCGGCTCGACTTCAGCTGAACTTCAATTTAAAATTTACGAATTACGATTTACGATTTACGACTTACGATTTACGATTTACGATTTACGATTTACGATTTACGATTTACGATTTACGATTTACGATTTACGATTTACGATTTACGATTTACGATTTACGATTTACGATTTACGATTTACGATCTACAATTTACAGTCTTGGATATTTCATGATGTATATTACGGACTTATATTCGATGCATGCATGATGTGAAGTTGTAACCGCATGTATGCATGTACACATGTACATGCGTGTGTGTTTGTATGTATGTATTTGTCACCCTTCTTCGTTTTCTTTTGCCTCGCGAAAAATCTTTGTTTCTTTAGGGAGTAGTAACATTAGCCCATGCTTTCGAAACGGTATCGTCAAGCGTCTTTTACAATTCCTAGATTAGTGACTACATGAGAATTATAAGCAGGACGTTTAGAGAGGGCTGTAAAAGGTTTAGACCTGGAGTAAGGTTACGATATATATGTCTATTGAGGTTGATGATATCGCGATGTACTTCATATAAGAACCGTTTCTTCAACGCTTACGTATCGGGTCAAGTACATTGAATTATTTTGCAAATAGTCGGAATTCGGATAATCCTGTCAACGTGGTGAAAGGCGAAGCGTTATATCTGCAGGACGGTTATGTGAGCTAGCTTTGGACTTACATATTTTCTGGCGGATAGCGGATGTTCGGTTGGTTGGACATGGGAATAGAGTCTTATAGACAGGGGGAAGGATGTTAGGTTCGTACAAGTGTAGTGCCAGCAGTTTTAGTATTTTATCAACAGAGAGGGGAGATGCGGGTGCGTGTTCACTATGGGAACAATAGAGTAATGAAGATTCAAATTGTCGATTACCTTTTTTTTCAACAATTAGGTACGTGGCGCGCTACTTTAATGGATGTGCATCGTCTTTAGATATCTCCTTTGAGAGTTAGTCGTGTAGTTAGTTGAGAACAATCATAATAGGAGTATACCTTTTGCTGATACGCGATCTGCAGTTATTATAGGGGGATACGATTTTACAAACTAATCTTTGGAAGATTTTGGATGCGTGCCACATATAGCTTTGGGGAAGGGGGTAATAGCGAAGCATCATCATCAATTTTAAGTACCCGTGTACAGGGGGATATTGAGATCAATGTGTGGTTATAAATACTAGGAATCCGGTTGTTTGGCTCACACGAATGAGATGAACATGAAGAAAGTTTAACACAATTCTGGAAGTTTGAAAACTTCGCGGTTCGCGTTCATTGGAGAAGTTTGCAGTTAGCGTTTGCTCGGTTGAATCTGTTTGTATAGTGACCTTGTCGTCGTGTATATTCGGGTATTGGTGCTAGTCAGAAGGTGTTAGGGGAAGTATACGCCGGGGGAAGTGCTACAATGTAACGAGCTGGTGAGCACTAGGGATGTACCATCTATAAAGGGAAACGAGGAGTGACGGAGCGGGGGAAGTGGTGTCTCTTTTGATCTGTTGAAAGCGGAATGGGGTCGAGTGATTGACAGGCACAACGATGGGACGTTCGATTGATAATGGGAATTCGGATCTTCCCAATCAGTTGAATAAAATAGATGCGGTCACCTTTTCTTTCGATTTCTGATATTTATGTTAACCGAGCACTTTAGAGAAAAAAAAAAAAAAACAGTTGTAGTTGGGAACAAGGCGTCTTCATCACTGCGTGAACACGTGCGTTTGGGATCGTCGGGATTGCTAAACTACTTCTTTATTATGGGGAGTAGATTATTGTAGTAAGGCGTGCTATTTTAATAACTTGCGGCGAACGCGTTTTGAGAGAGAAAGTGTGGATAGAACGGACCGATTTTAGATGGGGGAAGGGTGTACAATGGTATAACGTGTTGATGAACACTTACATGGGGACGAAATTCTAACATGAAATCAAATTCTTTCAGAACGGGGGAAGCATAGCTATAAGCAGGATTGCTTATACAATGTTGAAGATTTCAAGATCTAGTTGAATAACGGGCGCGATCGTATGAGACGTTCTAGCTACTTTCGATTAATTGTGGGTATTTGAGCCTTACTTGCTGTTTAAATGATGTAGATACGGATCTTTGGTTTCTTATTAACTTTCTAACATGCCTGCGCGTAGGACTTAGTCAATTTAGCTAATACGTCTTACCATAGCTACTTGCAACACCTGGTTCGCGGATGAATTTTCTAAGGGTATACCAAATGATGCCAAACGAAGGAACGAAGGGGTCTAATAGCTACCTATGTTTGTGGCGACGCGTTCCTGCTCATGCGATCGTACCGCGCCGCCCCAGGGGGAAGCTGTAACGATATTGGCCTATTCAAATAGACATTGCTGAAAAATTATACGAAAATATCTATCTGCTAAAGTTTATAATAAAGAGAAGCTTCACAAACCGTTAAATACTCTATAATTAAATATTTTGCCGGATAGGTAGGTGCGGACGAGCTTTATTATCTCTGCACGCGGGCGTGTAAAGCAGGCTTTATGTTATTTTGTTTAACGAGATTGTCCAATCACAGACGCGGGCCGTGAGCACCGAATCTAGCCTATCAAGAACGTGGATTCGCGGAACGAATTCGACGAATCAGCGGCTTTCTGAGTTAGACTTTGCTTTTTACACGTTGGTTGGAGTCAAAAATGGCGAGAAATATAGACTATATAAGCCATACAAATTCGAGGATCGCCCTTCTTTCTTCAGCATCAACGTTGGCCGGAGGCTCTTGTGGAGAGAGGACGGAAATACCATCAGAGAGTCGCAGAGGCAGCAACACTCGAAGATACAGCTAAGCATTTTCAATATTATTTATTTCTATTGCCTTTTTCGTGTATTCAATTTAGAACTTTCTGGATCGTAACAAATATTGATACATGTTGTGGATTGTTTTGTTACGTAATTTGGGCCTAGGGATAATTATTACTATACGCGCTTCGGATTTAATGTACAAGAAATCGTAATGTGGCGACTGTGAATTATTGCATAACGCTTATGAAATATATAATTCTGTCGCTGTTCATATGAAAAATCATTTAAATTTGATATTCATATATTACCAAAGATATAAAGGCTTTAAAATGGAATACTTTACTGACGAAGAGTGTTTCGTGTTTGTTTGTGGGTTTTAAAATTCAGTATAATTATGCATATTCAATGTCGCGAGGTTCGGAATGTGCGAGAGGTTCTTCAGGGCGGATGTATTATTATGCTAAAGAATGCTTTGTTATCTATACTGGCGATTGAATACACGGATTTCTATATGATTTGTATTGTTTGGAAATAATTGGGATCGGAGTATTTATGGGGTTTTGATATCACGATTGTCAGTGTGATATAAATTCAAATCGTGCGAGGAATTTCCTACAAACAATATATTTTAAAAATGCATCTGGATTTTATATTTATTTTATTAAAACATGAATGTGTGGTTTATTTGAACTCGTTACATGTTTGTATTGCGTATCATTAGGCAATCGTTGAAAACACGATTTGTTCCTATCAAGTTCTTATAAAGACGTGTTTCGAATTGTATATATTCCTTAATTGCGATGGTTATTCATATGACATTGTTTATTCATTCAATATTAGATATTTGAAATGTTTCTACCGCCACCTAGCGGGAATCAAGAAAGGGTTTGAGCCTTCGCTAAGGATTGGTCTATAGTAAGCGGCAGTACGTGGCGCGTTTCATTTGAGTGTAATAAGTTTGATTTAAAATTACTTTATATCTTGAATTACAAAGGAAATTTAAGTTCATTTTTTCCTTATAAAACCGGCCCATATATGAAATTGTCAAATATATTTTAGAAATATACGTTACTGACACCTGATGGAAGATTTAGGAAACATTTTGAGTCTCCGCTAACGAGAATAGCAATAGGGGGCGCAATATATATATATTCTCTTAGTAACGAATAATTAAAATTGGACTTCTTTGGTTTTTATATATTCCTTTGTTTCGCTTCATTGCAACGCTAATTGAAATTGTTTTATCTTCATTAATATATATATTATGTTATATTATACGTTGATACGGCATATTTATAGACGGAGTAAACATAAACATCAGCTTATTTGACTACAGAGAGGAAGAGTTTGTTCACAAAGGGCATTAGATATTATCAATTTCGTATGCGATCCCAAGATGTTAGAAATATTTTAGTTAATATAATTTCTTTGAATATTTGCTGCGGAATAATATTTTATAAGAAGTTCATAACTACTTGTCAACGGACGATCTTATAAACATAGTGTATATTGCACAATATATTGAAATCAAAAATCTACGTATTTCCTAGGTGGCGGAACTCAAACATACCTGTAATTATAATTACCTTTCGATATATTGCTACGCCTTTTAATCGGTTAACCCAGCTTGGGCGAAGTGGGAAGATTAGGTCCCACACGCCAGGGCTAATAATGGGCTTCTTTTGCTTTTATTGTTTTCTGTATTCGTTATTATTTATTAGGTGGAAACGTGAGAAGATGTTTTATTTTATTCATTCAATAAACATAATAGTCACATTGTTTTATTCATTCAATATTAGATATTTGAAATGTTTCTACAACATTTTCCATTATTGTGGGCAGTTCGCGGTTTGATCAGGGGTAGTTAACCTTCGGTCTTCCGTAACCGTGATAGTTTTCATATGACATTGTTTTATTCATTCAATATTAGATATTTGAAATGTTTTCTAGAACATTATTCACTATTGTGGGCAGTTCGCGGTTTGATCAGGGGTAGTTAACCTTCGGTCTTCCGTAACCGTGATAGTTTTTCATATGACATTGTTTTATTCATTCAATATTAGATATTTGAAATGTTTTCTAGAACATTTTTCACTATTGTGGGCAGTTCGCGGTGTGTTCAGGGGTAGTTAACCTTCGGTCTTCCGTGATCACGTTATTCACTTATATGACAGATTGTTTTGTTTTGTTCGTTTAATATAAGTAATATCGTATTTTTATGAGTTACCGTAATTATTTATCTATATGATTTTATTATTGAGAGTGATGCAACGAATACTACTTTCATGAATACGAATATCAGGCCTACTAATCGGCGAATACGAATGCGAATATTTCCACCAAGGTGGGGGGGGAACCTGAACATATTTGTAAATATAATAACCTTGATGCAACGAATACTACCTTCACGAATACGAATATCAGGCTTACTATTCGGTGAATACGAATGCGAATATTTCCACCAAGGTGGGGGAACTTGAACATACTTGTAAATATAATAACCATGATGCAACGAATACTACCTTCATGAATACGAATATCAGGCCTACTATTCGGTGAATACGAATGCGAATATTTCCACCAATGTGGGGGGGAGAACGCAAGCATACTTGTAATTGTATTGTTTATGTCTGCTTGTGATATCACTATACGGCGTAGATGAACTAGTTTTAAGGGGTTTATGTCCTGTATGTGCTTGGCGTAGTGGGAATAGTCTTCTCGTTTCTAGGATCTAATACAGGTTTACAGGTGCTGATATTGAAATATATATACAAGGAAAACACTATTTTGGGAACCATTAATTGGATGGAAGATATTGAAGCACACATACACACAAGGAGGACGTTATGTTAAATACATGACTGGAAAGTTGTTATTGGAAAACACAGGCGTCCAGTCGGCGGGACGCAAGCATATTTGTAATTATATTGGTCATGTCTGCATGTGATATCATTGTACGGCGTAGATGAACTAGTTTTAAGGGGTTTATGTCCTGTATGTGCTCAGCGTAGAGGGATTAGTTTTCTTGTTTCTAGGATCTAATACAGTTTTACAGGTGCTGATATTGAAATATATATATATATATACAAGGAAAACACTATTTTGGGAATCACTAACTGGATGACGGATGCTGCAGCACACATACACACAAGGAGGACGTTATGTTAAATACATGACTGGAAAGTTGTTATTGGAATACACAGGCGCCACTATAAGATATGGACAGTTTGCAGAGAACTTCAACTTCTGTCAGTTAAGGACCTTTTACTATTACTATTCTTTCGCCTTTTTGCATAACCGTGGATGAACTAGATTGAAGGGGTTTATGTTCTGTATGTGCTCGGCGTAGAGGGAATAGTTTTCTTGTTTCTAGGATCTAATACAGTTTTACAGGCGCTGATATTAAAATATATATACAAGGGAAATGAAGGGCTACACAGGCGCTGGTAATTGCTCAATTTTGGAGAGTTATATTACTTCGGATCAGGATGCCATCTCAGAAGCAGACCAACTACAGAACTAAGATAAGAACCTTTGATATTATTTATTCCTGATGTTTTCTTATGTGTATCAAATGGAATGTTCGTGCTATATAATTTTTCATTGTCTCATGGTCACTATTCATTTCATTACGTGGGTTCAGAGTTCGACGGTAACGGACGCGGAAACAAATTAGTACTGATGTCGGGACGTAACGTCGGGATTATACCTTAATTATCTTTAGGATAGAAGCGAGGTCATCATACGTGCATTCTGCATTTCAAACGTATTACTAACATATATAAATACATATTATTGCGTTTTACAAATTGAATAGGTTCGCGGAAAATAGGTATTTCGCCCGGTTGTGCAATATTAACTTCCAACGTAGCATAATGAGATCTTATTACCGGCGCTAGACTCTTAAGGTTAGGCACGCTGGGATTATAAATGGGATAATGAACGAGAACCGAATGGGGAAGTTCGTCTCTTCATGGTCGGGAGGCGAGGAGTCGTACGTCTTTCACGCCCCGTGATCTTGGGAGGCAGGATTTCGATTGTGGAAAAAGATGTAGTTGGATCTACTCGCGTGGCAAGACAGGGTCGAATGTCGGAGCGCGCGTTCTCGGCTATGGGGTCTGATTAGATTGGGGGAGACACCTTAGGTCAGGGACTAGGTAGGGCCATCTTAACTGTATCTACCCGGTTGTGACTGGGTTTTAAAGCCAAGAATTACAGGATGGTCTGAAGGTCTTGATGCGGTTACCCCTTTAACATCTAAGTGGAAGAACCTCTCACGTCTTTTCAGTCCCCTTGGTGCGACGAGCTCGGGCTCTGGTTATGAATGTATGTGAATGTAATAACTCCGTACTCAAGGACGAGATAGGACGTTCCTCATGAACGAGAAATTATAAGAGGCAGGTAGCAGTTCGACAATCAATACTTATGCTCGGGACCGCTTTAATGAACGAGATCTGTCAGCAGTTTAACAATCAACTTTTATGATCGGGACCGCATTCAGGAGCGCGATGGCATTACTAACACCATCATTCTCATCAGTCACCACCTTTTCTAACTTGCTGTATACAGAGACCTTCGGGGTTCTCCCTTCCCGGCCAGCGAGAAACATATCAGGAACTTCACAATCAACTGTAATAATCATGCTGTTTTACCATCATTTAATATCTCTAGTCAATAAGACTACACCGTGGGATCAATCACATCAACTATATTTGGCGATGCTAACATGGCTCTGACTGACGCGCTCAAGGGAGAGTCTTTTCCAGTCACCCAGTTAGTTCATTCAGCCCTTTAATCAGCAGTAAACATCATAATAATCCGGCTCATGTAGCCGCAACGTGGGATCCTCATCATATACACCAGTCAATTTGACTGCCCCGCGGGACAATATACAAACCTTAATATCAGACGCGGGATTTCTTCCTGATATGTTTGTCGCCGGGAAGCGAGGACTTCGGGGGATTCCAGCAGGAGCAATAGAGTCTCGGCTTGATCTTGGTCTGCAGCTTAGTGTGGGAGGTTATGTCTAAACAGGAGTTAACCACCGGATGCGGCGATGCTCTGGGGCCGCATCCCCCTCCCCCCTACAGGGGGGGGGGGGCATCTAGAATCCACGTTTGAACAGAAGTGGTTAGACACTTCTTAAATTTCACTTACAAATCTGTATCTTCCATTCCCTTAGAATCTCGGGCTGCGATAATGTCAGACAAAGCTTGCCCTGAGCCTCTGTTGCGCCTAGTTGTTGTGAATATATATATGTTTGTCTTCCCCTACTATGTACTATGAACAGATTGAGCAGATTGGACAACGTGAGACGCGCTATCGGTAGGTTTCTTACTTGTGTTTTGAATATAACGTATGCTATTATATCTTGTAAATCTGTCATAAATGGGTGCCGCATGTGGTTGTGCTGACACTGTTCTAAGCTGCTATTATGAGATGTTGATAATCAATGCGGGCGGAATCTTTAGCGTATGCCGTTAACTTGGCAACGATTGTATTGTTTTATATTACAGTATTTTAACCCCGATGGTATTATAGTTATGGCGGTTCAATGTAAGGGAGTTTTGCTACTAGCGTTTATTCCTAGGCTACGCCGCATATAATTGGCTTTTAGGCCAACTCCGGACGTGGACGATATCGGCTATCTCTCATATAGGCGAAACTGTAGAGTTCTAGAGCGGTTTCTAGAAGGACGAGTACGGATTAGTTACGTGCGTTTGTTATTTCCATAGTTAGGTAAGAATTCGATCTATATTAGTCTAGTCGCGTTAATAAGAATACGAATCTCACCACATATCAAAAGAATTTTGGATAGCTACGGACACAACGGAGGGGGAATTTTCCTAGCCACTAGATAGATCACGACTGGCCAATTTTGAAAATATAAATTCTTAACAAAAAAAAAAATATTAGCTTTCATGTAAATATACTTCCGAAGTTCTAAGTTCGACTTAAGTTTTATCTAGAAGCTTAAAGCATAAAGTGTGTGCTTAAAAGTCACAAAAGTCGTAATAAAGCTTAATTCGGTAGCTTAAAGTCTCAAGCTTTGGGCTTTTCGTAAAACTTATATTATTAAACTTTATAGTTAGGTATTTAGCTTAGGTGTACAGGTAGAAACGTTACAATATGCGTCTACTGTAAGGCTCGTTCATTTTTTTAATGTATATTCTAAGAATACAATTACTGGATTTCGTCTACAATTTAGAGGGATAAATGAAAATTAACATACGAGCACTTTTCGTCATCCAATCGAGCTGGAATTTTGAATATCGACTTGATGTCGATGACGATGCATTCTTTCATGGGCAGACATGCACACAAAAAAATGCAAATTTATCTCAGATATTCGGGAATGTACCTACTTTCGGGCTCTATTCGAAAAAATATTTTTATCATGGATACTTTAGAAATTATTTCAATTAACAATTGATGCAAAACTAAAGCTGGTTGTTATTCTGTAAAATGATTTTGTTTGTTGTGAATTAAAAAACGTGAAAAAATTATAAAAGTGTGACTTCAGAATGGATATCTACTACACATCATCTATCTTAAACTTTATAAGTTAAACCTAAAAAGACATTGATATCACAAAGCGTTGAAATTGCATAAAAATCTTCAGTGAGTTTAATTTTTAAGTTCATCCAACGTAATCAAATTGTAAACAAAAAAAATGTTATTTCAAGCTAATGCACATCAACACATACTCATCACATCATCCCTGATGATGGACCCTGCAATGGGTTCCGAAATCTTGGCCAGAGAGGTCAGATATACATGGTAGAATATTTCAGAAAATGAAACACAGAAAATTGTAAACCAGCTTCAATTTTCAACGACATCTTCATTATTTGATGCTTACATTGTTCCAGTAAATTTAAATTTTGCGAAAGGTCATGCACATATTGTTAATAAATAATATTCAAAATATACCTACATTATGATGTAATTTAATTGAGTTAAAATTGTACTTTCCTATGATTTAAACACTTTAAAAAATGTGTGTTATAATTTTTATTTTATTTAATGCTTATTAAGCATACTTTATCTACATACTTTAAATTATTTATTTATTTTTTATTGTGCTTGCTCTCTATTTTATATTATTATTTTCTTTTTGTTGTTTATTTTATTTCTTAACACGTTGTTTGGAGTGTTTATTATTTAATGTACATTTTATACACATTTCAATACAAATATGCTACTGATTTTCGACACATCCGTGTCATTTACATGCATTTTATAAACTTTTTAAAACTTAACTTTTTTTGCTTATATTTAGGCATTGACGTGTATTTACTTTACTCTTTTTTATGTAAATTTTCTTAAGGACGCTAATAAATTAAAAATAATTTATAAAAACTATGTTAATATTTTCTACGCCTCTTTTACACTAAAAGGTAAATAAAATATGATTTGTAGTAGAAATAGATTTATTTTTTATATACAGTACACCACGTCCATTATATTTAATGAATATGATTGGGATTAGGTAGTGTAAAAGAAATGTTTCTAAAATTTCTTCTTTCCCCAGAGGTCCCCCAAAAAGAAGATTTAATTACAAATAACACCAACAAAAAACAATAAGAAATGGTAAATCAGGGAAACAGTTCTTCGTAGGTGAACTTGAGCGTGATCCTGTTGGAGATGTCCGTGAAGAGTTCGGACAGAGCCTTCTCGAGGACCGGCTTGATCTCGTTGAGGAAGATCTTGGAGTTGTCGTTGAGCACGCGGTTGGTGGCCTCGCTGAGGACGGGGTCGCCGTTGAAGAGGTTGCTGAGGTAGATCTCCGCGTCGCCGACGTTCAGGTCGATCTTCATCTTGTCGAACTCCAGGTAGTCTTTGCCGTCCTTTTGGACTTTGTGGCCCTTCATTGTGACGTCGCACACGTAGTTAGCTGAAATCATTGAACGACTGATTAGAAAAAAGTAAATTAATCACAATAAATAACTGTGTTAGAGCGCCATCTAGCGGATGGCGCTCGAATTATTTATGCAATCGTAGGAGGGCGCCGTTTAACGTTCTTTGAATATTATTATTATTATTTTTTTTTATTAAATAGAGATGTGAACACGGAATACGTTTCACATCAATATTCTTACTATTTTCAAACTAAGCTAAGCTTGTGCTATGAAAATAGGACTAACTTGCTAGTCTGGAGTGAGGTTCGAACCCGCGACCTTTGGATCACGAGGCGAGTGTCCTAACCACAAGACCAACAAGCTACTCGATATTTTACTCAATATTTTATATGTCAGAATCAATACAGGCCTGGAAAGAGAAATATTTCCGTTATTTTCTATCCCGAGTTTGATACTCATTTGTAATTTAGTGCGACCAAAGGGAAGTATCTCCCTTCAGATCCGAACAAGGGATCACACTGAATCATTTTGTGTGAATGTTTGCCAAATGGAAGTACAATACAATACATGAACAGATAACATTGTGATCAAGGAAAATCATCTCCTTCATTTTGTAATAACTTCGACCAGATCCATCGTATTACATCCGAATAAAATATTAAAAATACATACAATAAAAATAATTAAAATGAATAACGATCGGATCAACAGACAAAAACTTCGTCGTCGAAAAGTACACTGTTACCACAGCTATACAGAATGTAACAGAGCTAGTCCACAATACTTTACAGATAGATTCTTGCCTAAATTATGGATCTTACTTATATCAATAGTTATGGAGATAAGCGATATCAAAGTTTGCATCTTTTTTCAATAGTGTGGTTCCTCGGTATTCGTCCTTAATCTATTCCAGATCTTTGGATTTATTACAGACTAGATGAGAACACATTTCCCATAATAAATAAAAGTAAAATTATTAATTTACTCCCTTGAAAAAAAAATCTGAAAGCTTCTGGGATACAAGGATAGACGTTAAAAATATAAGAATAATAAATCAAAAGTAAAACAATGTCTAATAGAATAAAAAGAGGCGTGCGACAGTGTTTTCGATGATATTTTATGTAATGTAGGGCTTATGTGGGCACCATGCCTACATCTATACGCCATAAACGGGTCCATACGTCCATATGAAGAATTGATAAGGCGACTTAAGGCATTCGAGATGTGGATCTACAGAAGAATACTCAGAATAAGCTGGGTGGACAGAGTTACGAATGAAGATGTTGTGGTTCGGATGTATAAAGAAAAATAAGTAATTAAAACAATTAAAATGCGAAAATGTGATGAAACATCCAGAGAAGTACGATATCTTGCATCTCATAATGCAGGAAAAGATTGTCATAAGTCGGGGCCCTGGAAGGAGGAGAACATGATGGTTGAAAAACCTGAGACAGTGGTTTAGCCAGTCTACTATAAAGCTGCAGGCTTCAGTAAATAACGTTCTCATCGCCAACATGAAGTCAACGTCCACTGGACGGATAGGGCACGAAAAGAAAAAGACCAGAGCACGGATGACGTAGACAAGACTGTTGAAACTGTCTGAAACTAATGACGTAGCTATTCGTCACGTCTCATAATGAGGACAATAATTTTCAACACGAATTGACAATATATTGTTCTTCCTTTTGTAAACAATAGTAACCTTACAAGAGATACCGAATTGATATGAGAACTTTGTTTACTGCGACCCGAAACAGTTCGACAGTAGAATTGCCAAACCACTGTCTCAGGTTTTCCAGCCAGGATGTTCTCCTTCTTTCAGGGCCTCCACTTTCGGAAATCCTTCCCTGCATTATAAGAACAGTGTGGTTTGAATTCGTTTTGAAAATTCTAGTCGTCATAATGATATATGTGGAACCGTTAGGTCATTAATTTCAACAGATCTCGTCTACTTCATGCACGCACTGGTCGGAGGATATTTATTCCACTTCATAGACATCAGTCATGCGATGAGAATGTAGCAGATCAACTGGCCTATTTGCAGCTGATTGGGCAGGCTTCAGATTCCATTACACTTTGCAGAGATTTACTCTCACAGTTGATATATTCTTGAACCGTCACAAGAAATGCCTCGAACGTCAAAAAGTAAACATTGGATTTCTTTCCGCAGCAATGTCAGTTTAGAGAATGCTTTAGAAAAAGAATAACGAGACCATTAAAATGGTACGGTGATTGCTTTTCCATGCCGATTGAATTCGCTATGCAGAGATCGCTTCAGAACTTCTTCTTCTTCTCCTTCCTCAGCCTTTTTCCCTCCACTGCTGGATGTAGGCCTCTTCCATTTTCCTCCACTCATCTTAGTTTCTCCCCCTTCGCATCCAGATTCTTCCTTCTTGCTGGACCATGTCGTCAGGCCACCTTTTGGGATTCTCCATTGTGAATAAAGATATGTTTGGATGTAGTTAAAATTTTTGTTTTTTTTATGTTCATTTCCAGACCCGTTGCTTTCGATGCTTCAGGACAATGCGACATGCGACCGATTCCGAAAATAACATCACTCGTGTGTTTTTGTGATTCTGTTTTATACTTTCTGTTCTTCGGAATCGCTTAAACTGCAGTTTAACCATCTTATTTTAACCACTGCATTATCTTTTTTACGTTAGCTGCATGTTGTTTAGAAAAAATAATAATATCATGTACCCAATTTTTATTTAAAAATCGCAATATTTTTTTTGGTCCAAAACAATATTAATTTAATTAAGATAAGTTTTAAAAGTCTCGCAGAGACGAAATTATGAATATAAGAAAAGTATATGTAAGACTTTTTGTACGATGGCCCAGGGCTTACAACATGTATGAGCTGGCTTAAGTGATCACTCTACACAATGCAACGTTCACCAATTCCATCGTAAGAACATCCACACTTCACAATTTTTTTAAAAATTTGTATATATGTTCCAATATTAATATTAGTATATTTAAGAAATTAAAAATATTTCAATTTATCCAAAAAATAATGATTTTTTTTTTAGTTTTATTACATACATATTTATTACCAAAGCTTTATTATTAATAATCAAGAAGTACTCGGATTTAAAATAAATATCACCTGGCTTGGGATTCAAACGGGTATTTTCGTGATGTGGGAAAATAGCGACTAAATTAAGATCATCACTAAATTATGAAACCTTAGACACTTCGATCTTATTGATTGCATTTTAAATCTCAATATATTGACCAAGTTTTAAAATGATGTTATGAATTTTTTGTTTTCTACTTTTGCGAAGTTAATTTTATATTTGAATTTTGTTAATACTTAATGTTTATGTACACACATGTATGTAAAATAAAACGTCGTTTTCCCGGTACTGGCGTCGGGATCCCGGGATGGAAATTTGCTTTGAAAGCACCGTAATCCCGGTTCTGAAAAAATCTCCAGGATCGAAAGCCCTCATCGTAATAGTGTTTACACTGCTATTGTAATATTGTTTTACAAATTCTCTCATCTATACTATTTAATAAATATAGGAAATTACTAGTAGAATGCCAATAAACTTAAAACTGGAAACGCCTATCGGACGAAGCCCACAACACTGATATTCAAGAGATCTCGCTTCGCGCAATTGACAGTATTTATTATTAGTGTTACCTTCCATAAACTGTCAACAGGTGTCGGCCGCAGCATCTGCCATACCTACTTATTTGTGGTGACATTGACAAAATATTTCTTTCATTGATATAAACTACTTCTTTCCATTTAATAATATTATTGACGTTTTTATTTTCACTAGTGTCCAATCTATTGCTAATTTATTATTATTATAAAAAATGTTTATGTTTATATTTAATTTTTATTAAAAACTCTTTAAATGCTGTGAGAACAGCACCATCTAGCATCTAGCACAATAATGTTGCTTGATGTATGCTATTCAAATACGAGGTATGCCTATATTTCTTATACCTCTTACGCTTCAGCCAGCATTAGGTACATTAATTTCTAATTTTTACATAATATCTCACTCTCGAACACAGATTTTCCACACTTGCGCCTAAGCATTTCCATTGCATTGGTTGAATTTTTTTTTTGACAATTATAGGCTTCACTTTCATATAATTAGCTCTGTGTAAAAGTCATCAAATAAATGAATTACGAATTTGTGTTGATGAAGGTCCATTGTTATATTATTATACATCTACGGTCCAACGTAAACTAAGGCATCTACAAAAAAAGCAATTTTTACTTAATTAATTAATTAGAGCTGCTTGTCCGTGCGTATTTGTCCGTTTTTACGTAAGTTTTTTTTCTGAAAAAAGTAGAAACCACAGAGTACAAAATTATACAGAGTTCCCCCCTCTTTCGGGCGAGGGGACGGAAGTACGTCCCCCTGGGTATATATTTAAGACACATTTATAATGCAGTTAAAGTATTTATTATTGCATAATATATACAATTGACGATTTTTTACATGATTTTATTCAACTCTCTTTGTCTATTTATTGTGGAGTATCGTAATTGATTTTACACCAACTTTCCGACTAGTTAGAGCTCTGAAACTTTCAATATTTTCATAAAATGAATGATGAATTATTAAATCATTTAAGACATGATTTTTTCAGTTCCATATTTCGATTAAAATTAATGTTTTTCCATCGTTATTGAGCTTAAAGTTAAACATTTAAATAAGGACGTAAGGACCAAGGGTAAAAGCTTCCTTATCGGTCCTACTCAATCGTCTCCAGGTTGACATTTTTTTAATATTACTTAAGACCGTGCCGGTCCTATAAACCGCCGCGGGACCGCGTGGCCGCAGAATGAAACCATTCACTGTCCCCACCGTGAAATAAGTCTTTATTAAAAAGATATATAGGTACATAAAATAAAATCAAACCGAGAATTATATAACTTAAACACAAATGAAATCATAAGTTTTTTGCTTGGTTTGTTTTACTTGTGATTTCATTAAATTAGGACCAGATGTTACCGTTATAAATGACGGAACATTGGTTTGTGTCTTTCCTAACCCATAGTATATATTTATTGTACCTTTTTGTATAGTATATATTTATAATATCTTTTTGTATTTCTACAGAGAGGCAGCGGTAGGAATATCGCTATCGTTGCCGCCTTTGGATTTGCTGGCCCGGGGTCAATCACCATCTCCGGCCGTTTAATAAAGTTTTTTTAACTGTGAATACGAACGAAATTACCGACGTTACACCAAGTGACGGGGGCGGAGAGGTAGACGGACGGATAGACAGACGGACAGAAAACGAAATTATTATATGTAGATAAGCAGTTTAAATTTGGATCCTGCGTAGGTGATGTTAAAAAGTCGATAACGAATGTAGGCAAAGAAAGGGTATATATTTTTTTAGATTTTTTGTTATTTTTTTTTCAATTTCCTTCCCCACCGAATCCCTTCAAGTAAACACGTCTTTTGTTATACAGCAATATTTATTTACTAAGCCATGATACTTTTTCAGAGTATTTAGTTGGACCTTTTAAAATTGTTTCATAATTTACGAGCTCGTAGTTAATTTTTTAAACAAGTCGAACCAAAATGCAATCCGGGTAATATCAGTTTTTTTTAAATTTTGTTGGAATTGCGGAAAAGGGTCTTTTCTAAGTATTGGTACAAAAAAGTAAAAAATGCACTTTTGGTAGATGTCCGAGTTTACGAATGGGCCGTCGACTTTACACGCATTAGCAATTTCCTCTAATACGTTAGGCCTGCAGTGCCGAGCACCGGTCTGCTCAATCCACATTCTGGTGTTGCGATATGGTGCGTCTTGCAATGCCAGCGCAGCCGTGACGCGTTGCACAACCTGGATGCACTTTGCAAAACACTGCGGCTCTGTTCACGTTTCTAAAAATCCTACCGCTAGGCGTGGACTCCTTGCCAGTGTAATTTGATTTCATAAAATGCAAGAAGAGAGATGAAATTGTTTGATGTAAGGATGGCAACCGATGAAGAAATAAGAAATGTACGCCTACGGAGCCAGCGCCTGAAGAAAATTTTGTATTAGCTCATAGAAGAAAAAAATTAAGCGACTAGAATTGAGACAATAGGGTAATTTCACATCTCTTAATAGAAAAGACTTAATTTTGGTTTAAAAATACGTTCATGAAAAAGATTTATTTTATATGAATATTAACATTAAAAAAGTAACCCACAAAAACCAAGTTTTTATTATAATCCCTTTCTTTGTAAAATATAATAACAATTAAAGACGAATAAAAACATATAACATAACACTAAACTTGCAGTAATTTAATATATTTCTAAAATGTCAGATGTTTTGAGCTTTGATAAGACACTTCATGCTTTGTGTAGTGAAGTAACTATTGTGTACACCGACGGAGTAATTCAAATTTAGAAAATATTCCGCGACGTTATCGGGCCGGCGTTGCTAGTAATCAAACTTTTGTAATGATTCCATTTTGAAAAAACTATTAAAAATTTGAAAAATCCAAAATTATACTACAATTATCATAATTTTTTAGCGAAAATTTGATAGATCTTCTTGACCGTCGCCACGAGTCTGCTTGCAAAGTTTCAGCTCGATTGGATCACGGGAAAAGGGTCAAAAATCGATCCAAAGTTTTTTCGACGGCAAGCCGGCAAGCAAGCAAGCAGACGCCACGAGTTAATATAAAGGGAGTAAAAAGATTTCATTTTAAACTCCCGCCAAAACGCTTATTTTTGCAAGTGGAGTCATGAATCAATGTTTATGTCGATCTGACCATCTGACATTTAGCATCCAACATTAAGGTACAAAATTTTCGGTAAGTTATCGGATTTTCCTAGTGAAAATCCGTCCTATATTATTTTTAATGTGTTCTTAGATAGTTATTTTTATTAAAATAGGTCACAAACACCGCAAAATCTATATAAACACCAAGCAAACACGAGTAAAAACAAAGCAAAAATGAATATTGACCATAGAAACGAAACAAATTATAGTGACAAACGCCATTGAATATATGCTTTATTTTTATTATAAAATTTATGAATGAAAAGATTATGAATGAAATATAATTTATTTATCTGAATCTAGTTCATATATTTTCATAGATAGGTATCTGCAAAATATGAAATTACCTTATTAAAAATAAAAGCGATTGTAACGCCTAGGATGAAAATGCAATGCGACATGTTTGAATATATTTATCTGGCAAATAATATCATTTTCACAATTAATAACTGATTTGCAAGCCTGTTTCTGTATTTTAAAAGCATTTAATCAAAAGGATATTGGATAAAACGCAAACGCAAAACGTTTTTCGGATAGTGGCGCTTATATTTCCAAGCACGTAATTAAGCTATTATGGATTATGTATAAAATTCATATCAATCAATTTTTAATATATATATTTTTTTAATTATAAAATTTTATTTCTTTTTAAACATGTTGTTTTCTATTGTCTTTTGTGTAAGCAGGTTCTATGCAGAGCATTGGTTTGTATGTTCCCGATAATTACTTGAGACAGCGTTAGCATAGATTATTGAACATTCCAACATACGGGACCAACCTGCCGAAGGTTATGCTGTTGGAAAAACTACCGCAATCCTGAACGATATCACTTTGGATATTGATGCGTTCCATATTTCCGAAGAAGAATTCTCCTACATCTTTGAAAATAATTATTTTATACATATACTTATTCAATTATGTATGATATTATTTTATATATATATACTTATGTTGTGAGTCTAATAAATTGAAATTGAAAGATACTTTTTTTTTAATTTCAAAATTTAAAGTAGGTATCGAGCCTGTATTAAATACACAATTAAGTGACATCTTTACTTAATTCTCAATATCTTAAAAACCCTAACCATTGCAGAAAAACATGTGTCCAAGTAATAAGTTTTAATTATATCCGTGGCGACGGTATATTTTATTCAGTGTCTAAATATTAGGATATAGGTATACCATGTACCTAATATATATCCAAATGTTATGTAAAAAAAAATCGTGCATGTACGCGCGGTATCTAGAAGTTATACTTAAAAACTAAAATAATGACAAAATTACATATATATATATATGTAATTTTCAGACAAACTTGACAATAATAAAAAATGTATAGCAATAGCACTAGACTTGACGAAAGCTTTTGACACAGTTTCACATGAAAAAATGCTTCACAAACTAAAACAGACTGGACTTTCGGAAGCAAGTTACAACTGGTTCAAAACTTACCTTACAGACAGAACACAATTTACACAACTTGACAAAACTAAAAGTGACGAACATTACATCAAATACGGAGTCCCTCAAGGAAGTACACTAGGACCTGTTTTATTCCTCCTATACATAAACGATTTATGCAAGCTAACAACGGGGGGGAAAGTAGTTACTTTTGCAGACGATACAATACTCCTGTTCCACGCTTCATCATGGGATCTTGTTTTCAAAGCAGCTGAACTGGGTTGCAACATAGTAAAACACTGGCTGGAAAATAATTTGCTAACAGTCAATCTCAAAAAAACTAAGTATTTGACATTCAGCATAGATAAAAGAGGGCAGCCATCTAGCGATTTAAAATTGACTATGCATGATTGCCAACACCAAAACTGTGATTGCACCCCCTTGGAAAATGCAGATAGTGTGAAATACTTGGGAATCATAATAGACAGGCACCTAAACTGGAAACTTCACATTGAACTATTATCGGGAAAACTTTTAAAACTCATTTACCTTTTTAAATCCATACGTAATATTTTTAATAAACAGCAACTCAAAACTATCTATTATGCTCTTGCCCAGTCATTTTTGAACTATGCGATTCCAAGTTGGGGAGGTACTTACAAAACCACATTAAAACCAGCTATAACGGCACAAAAAACCTTGCTCCGAGTCATTAATAAGAAACCATTCACATACCAATCAGACAGACTATTCAGAGAATTTAATGTACTGGACGTTAGACAGCTGTTCGTTAAGTCTACCCTCATCTTCTACATTAAAAACACAAACCACCTAACAGCAACCAGTAACTCGCATTCACATAATACTAGACAAGCATTACGAAACCTTGACGAAATACCAAAAACTAAGACAACACATGGACAGAAAAATTACTCATACATAGGGCCTAAAATATTTAACATATTTAAAACAGACTTCCCGGAAATCAGAATATACTCAATTAATAAAATAAAAGCTTTAGCAAACAACTGGCTTACCTCCAAAGGTAGAACAGCAACTGAAAATTTACTTACTGTAATTGCGTAATAATGTCTTTAAATAAAAATATATACCTATATAAATTAATTAATTAATTAAGGAAAATAAAAAAATAATCTTAAACAAAACTTTAACCCTTTTTACATTAAACAATTATTCTACACATATTTACACTTGGACTTATGACTAACTCAACTTTCACTAACATTCCACTTGATACTCTATAGATACATAATAACTACCTTATGAAAATAAATACTACTGACGAACTCGAAAAAATATTATAATTGTGTGCTATAACGCCACTCTGGGACAGGCGTAGCCTAGTAGAGTGGCATAATCCACAAATTAAACAAAACAAAAAAATGTGTAAATTATCTTATGTTTTATCTTATGTTTTATTGTTAAATTAGTATTAAGTATCTTATTTGTAAACAAGGATTTTTAAATAAATAAATAAATAAAAAATATATATATATAAATGATGCTCAAAGTATTGGGTTGTAAAAATCTACACTGATCATTGTCGATTATTTTATTAAGTTTCGTGAAAAGAATTAAAACTCAAACTTACAGAATCCTCGAATATATAAAATAATTGGGGCAAACAAAAAATTTCTTAAAAAACGATCGAAACATTTGTGAACTCGCATGTAAAGAGAATCTGACAACTGACGAGAATTCAATATGGCTTCGTTATTCAGACGTTGTTCACAAAAAAGCGGGTGCATTTTCAAAAAAGTTCAAGTATCTACCAACTTTCTTGTTTTATAGATTTTCGACCTAAAACGGTTCCGTATTCGAAAGTTTCGAAATTATACAACTTTGACAGCCGCATTGAATGTCGAATGAATTTGTATGTAAGCAGAATCTAACATCTGACGAGAATTCAATATGGCGTCGTTAGTTCTGGTATCGCACTTCCGCTACATGCTTCTTGCGCAACTTCTTATAACTTCAAAAATCTAGGATTTTTCAAATCCAGTTAATGTGCAAACCGTTTAATGCATCCCCTAATAATCGAGTCTATTGTATACAGCGAAGAACTTCAATAATTTCTCAGTGGATTCAATCTCAGTGAAATTCATCCCATTTATACTCTGACCTGTTGAGAAACAAAATGCAAAGAAAAATATTCTTTACGGTGTGATGTCAATTAGCAAGGTAATAAAAATATAAAACAATATTTTTATGTCTTCTACGTACAGGTAGCGGACATGTTGCAGCGTTCACAGATCAATTGATTGTTACATTACGCATGTATGATGTCAAGGCTTGCTATGTCTATTGTATTATCTTCGTTGAGCATTCCCATTGTTGTCACTGTAGGTAAATTTATAATAATATCGCACTATTAAGCAGCTGCTAATCGGTGAATAAATGTATAATGATTCAATCGAACATTTACAATGTTTAAGATCAATTTGAAAGAGAAAATGTATATTAATTTTATAGAAATTGGAATATACGAAGGCGTAGGTTTTAAATTGATCTTTAGCCATTTTCCAAGCAATTAAAGTTGTATTTGTAACTGTAATTCAGAATTACTTGCATAAAACATGTCATGGACTGTATAAAGTTAAAAGATACCTACAATTTGAACATCTATAAAGTCAATTAGAGATATTTACTATTTGATCAGTTTTCTCGCTTTCAAAATTAAGATAATTTAACTCGTTTATCATAAAATTAATTTTTAAAGTTAATTTCACAAAGTTTATTTATTTATTTATAAGGCACGAAATGCCATAAAATAAACTTCTGATAAGTAATATTATAGACATCTAATGAATATAGTGTAAGGGCTATTTTATATATAGGGCTATACAGATGTCTTGACCGCGTCTTTGAGAAACAAAGAAACTTACGCGACAAACAAACAAACAAACTCGTACGTCCCGTCTGTTTTATGTCTTGCTAATTATAGCATCGTTGTTATAACGAAAATACGGCAGTTAGTGTACAATACGGTATAAAATATGTACAGTCAGCATAGTTTTTAAAGAAATATAATTAATGTTAAAAATAAACAGCGTTCTTTAGAAGTAATTAGATTTTCAGTTATACAAATTTACAATTAGGAAGTAACACTGATATGTTGCTATAAATTACGATTTAAACATTTCAAAATTGACAGCAGGTTTGGCAAAATAAGTCTACAAAACCACTCTTCATTGCCAAATCTATGTTACATGGGCCACGGTGAGTGGATGTGATAGTCAGTTCTAATAGTATCGTAGTAGAAAATAATCAATGAATCGTTCTAAGGGTAGATAGGTGATCTGAGTTTGAATAAGAAAGGAAAAGAAGGAAAGAGACAAAAGATTTGATACTCACGTACGACCGTTTAATATTCATCAAATAATAATATGTATTTACAACAAAATGCAAATTACACTGTCGGAGATTTGATCCGATGATCCTTTGAGAACGCAGATCGGAAAGATACGCATATTTATTACATTTTTAGATACCTATACACAAATGCACTTTAGTAAACAATCATATTGTAATTATGCCTTACGTGCGTAAGTTCAAGAACAGGTCTCCTGTTGCGTAAACGTTTGATGTTAGATTATAATTGAATAGACATTGCGTTATTAATTGTACATTTCCGAAAGCTGCAATTATGTATTTAAATGAAATAATATGTGAAGTTGGGGTAGTCTCTGCTACGCGCAGCAGAGTGCACATAGATCTCATCTAACTTTATATGATCACAATATTTCAAGTATGTTCAAATTTTTCATGAACGCAATACTGGATTCTAGCCCCAGAGGAACATCATTAATCAATATATATTAAAATGTCTCGTTGAGGCGAAGCTATTTTATATATGGGAATGTAGGTATGGAAGTGTTTTTAGGTGTTCACAGGGCTTACGACCTATTGTGCGATTGGCTTAAGTGATCATTTTACACAATGTAACGTTAACCAATTCCGCCCATGATAGACTGCCACGACTATTAATTTTTTGGTGGTTGTATATGTGTTTAACTCGCACACCTTGTTCCGTATGTGAGTTGTATTTATACTACTGCCACCTACAGTCGACAACTTTGTCATTTCCATTTCCATTTCCATAAACTAATACAGATGTCGCCATTGATAATAAGATATCTACAGTTTTATTGGAGTTTTTAAAGCAATAAATATATGTGTAAATGACATTCTTCCAAACTATTAACATACATCAGAATAGAAAAAAATAGTTTAAATATAATATACATTTTGATAATAGGATCCATAAAGCCATGTATTCACTAGGGGACAAATAGCGCAGCATTCCGCGCGGCATGTCGCATGAACATCTACGTTCATGTTTCGGGGACAATGACGCGGTCATTTGTCGTGTACACACCGGGACTCACATATCTTGTCGCGGAAATGTCACCCGATGAGGTTATGATGACAGCTGCGGTATCTATTTACACTTCGTCATTTAGCGAAAACGGGGTTCCGCGCAATTCGAAATGTTTTTTTGGGTCGCAATTTCAAATAAACGAGGTTTTACTGTAGTAAATTGAATATTATTAAAAACAAGGTCCTTACAAATAATTATTGTTTTCCACACGTCGCGGAAATGTTACCCTATGAGGTTATGATGACAGCTGCTTATGTATCTATCTATGTTAACGAGTTTATCGAAACGTAAGAGGAGAAAAAGGTAGTGGATGCGAAATTATTTACTGCAAAGAGAAAGAAGAACGGATATTCTATGCGATCTTCGATCGATACAGCTCGATGAGTTCAAGAACAATTTCGTTTCTCCACATTGTCATCTTGACAGATACAGCGCATGCGTATTCACTTTTAAACATACCATGTGGTACTGACGCTCCGCATAATGTCGCAGTGAGCTAGCTCGGGTACCTACCGTGCGCATGGCAACTTTGCCATGACACGTAGAAATGCCGCGTTATGTTGTGCGCGACGTCGCGGAACAGTGCACGACGTTGTAACGTCACGTAGACTCCATGCCGCGCTTGCTGTTGAGGGACAATTTGTCCCCTAGTGAATACATGGCTTAAAGATAAATGTGCCGTTAATTCACCAATAACACGATTGCACCGACTTGGTAATAAGTTGAATTTCGTTGACGTTTTTCGTAGTAGGAGTATACTTGAATTGAAGACATATTAGGTCCTTACATATGAAATTGATGTTTTGCCGTACTGGCAAATTTGATCTCAAATATCTTCTCTTTGGTTAGGAATTCCAAATCCAAATTTATACAGCTATTTACTCATGTATTTGTGTTTTGAAAATTATAATTCATTTGTTTTTTCCTCAATTGTTTTTTTCTTTGCGTCACTCAGTTTACAAAATGAAAAACTTGAAATATCGCGTTATTTACGAGTACGAGTTCCACCGTGGCACCAGTGCTGCAGAAACGGCTCGAAGGATTAATGATGTGTAAGGCGACGGTGCCGCAAAAGAAAACACAGTGCGTTTTTGGTTCCAACGTTTTCGTTCTGGAAATTTCGACCTGCAGAACAAGCCCCGTGGACGGCCGGAGACCAAAGTTGATAATGAAGAATTGAAGGCTATTGTGGAAGCGGATCCATCGCAAACCACATCCGAGTTAGCTGCAGGCTGCGGTGTTAGTGATAAAACTGTTTTAATCCACTTGAAGCAAATTGGTAAGGTGAAAAAGCTTGAAAGGTGGGTACCTCACGAATTGAGTGAAGCAAATCAACAAACGCGCGTTGACTGCTGCGTTGCATTACTCAACCGGCACAATAATGAAGGGATTTTAAATCTTAAATCTGGCCAGACGATTACGGCAGATGTCTATTGTCAGCAACTGCAAACCATGATGGAAAAGATAGCTGCTAAACAACCGAGGCTGGTTAATCGCTCTAGGCCACTGTTGCTTCATGATAACGCTAGACCACACACTGCACAACAGACGGCTACCAAATTAGAGGAGCTTCAATTGGAATGTCTAAGACATCCATCATACTCTCCGGACCTTGCCCCAACAGATTACCATTTTTTTCGAAATTTGGATAACTTCTTGCAAAGGAAAAAATTCAACTCCGATGGGGCAGTCCAAACCGCCTTCAAAGATTTTATTGATTCCCGTCCGAATGGTTTTTTTAGTAAAGGGATCGATGAACTATCTATGAGATGGCAAAAGTGCATAGATAGCAATGGTACAAACTTTGATTAAATAAAAATATTATAATAAAAAAAAATCGGCTTTATGTTCCTCCCATACTAAACGCCAATTTCATATGTAAGGACCTAATATTTGTATATCGAATTTGCTAAGTTCTGAGTTTAATTAAGTGGATTTTGAATTGGTAACTATTGCTTCTATTGAATTAGTAGGATTTTTTGTTGATTTGTTTTCAATTATTGCATTAATATTTATTGAAAAAAGTGAACATACTATTATGTACAAAAAAATAATATAACTATATACCTACGTAAAAGCATACAAGGCCTAAGATAATAAATAAAAAAAATAAAAAATACTCGTTTATAGAAATAGCGAGACACTTAGTGACTTAGAATAATTTGACAAGTAGTTCGAAACTATTGCCCTACAAGAAGATATATGCTATAAAATACAGAATTATAAGGCAATTATTTCAGAATAAATTTATTAGAATGTCGTTTGACATAAAAAGGAATGTTATGGAGCTTGTTAGTGAAGAATGTCTCGAGATTTTTTATATCGATAAATAAACCATTCCAAATAATGAATTCCATACATTTTTTCTATGTGCAGAATTAAAACAAAATCAATACATAACAAAATGACAAACTTATTGGATATCCGTTATAAAGACCAACGAAGAATCAAGAAGACGGCTGGCCGACCTTAAACCGCAGGACCAATTCTGTGGGCGAAAGGAAAGGGTCAAAAAATTCAGGTTTTCAGGAGAGCTAAAACAAGATATGGGAATTTCGTTTGTTTACGAAATATCTCTTAAAGCCTTTGTTATTTTTATTGAATTTTTGAATCAGCAGTTTTGTTTTCTGCACAAGAACGTTCAACCAAGTTGACTAATAGAGTTGTTTCTTGCTGAATTTTTCTAATAATTAATCATGTCATTTGTCCTATTTCTAAACATTAAAAAATTAATACAGGTAATGGTTTTACAATTATTCCACCTGAAATTGTATTATTATTCATGTAATTTCACCCAGTTTCATCAAATATTTTTTGTATATAAACTCACTAAAGTGTTCTATGTTTACCAGTTGATAATGGCATAACCTGCCGAAACAATCGTGCTATTGTGGATGATAAAAATATTGAAGTATTAAAATCGTGTGTTGATTTTTTAATTTTTTAAAAACTATCTATTATTCTTATATTTGTATCATTTATCCAATACTCTACCGATGCTTTATTTTATATTTATTTTTTAATTAACAGATTACTTAAATGTCATCAATAACTCTGAAATGGCATTGATGAAGACATTAAATGAATAATGTAAAATTATTTTACAACGAGACGATAATATCTTTAGAATACTCTTTTTATTGGTTGTTATTCATTAATAATAAGTTATGATACCAATTAAAAAGTTAAACAAGATATAAAATTACCGCACAAGTGCAGAGTGAGTCAGATCCAAGGTCATGTAGATATAATCACGTGACACGTAAAAGACCTCGACGTAAGGGAATATTTGAAATATAGCTTACAGACTAAGAGCAGCTTAACTTACGTTACATTATCAAACCTGAAATATTTTATGAATATGTACACTATAATAGGTAAGAAGGTGTGAATATTATGACATTCGAGTTCGAGGGATTTTGGCAGATAACAGGTAATACAGGTCCAAAAAAATGAGTAAATGAAACGTAAAAATAAAAAACCTAATTTTTTAATATGTACGAGTATAACGGAACAATAGTGTATGCTTGCTGTATTATGTTTTACATCAGTTTCTTTCATATATTCGAATGGACCGTGCTAAAGTCCTTCCCATGATATATTTTTAAATTTAATACGAGGTGCAAATCATATATTTACAAATTAAATTGACATTTTTTTTAATACTTGGTTGGTCATGTAGATTTCATCAGTGAAGGAAAGCTCTTGAGTCTGATGAGGGAGCCTTAGTTCTTATTTTGTATACAGGTAGGTACATATGTGAGTTATTTAATAATATGGGTGGTAATAAAAAGTGCTTTGATAACAATTTATGAATTTAAGTATAGGTAGATTATTTAGTAGTTGATGGCTTTATAAATATAGTGGTTCTGCATTTGGGTTGTTTTAAATTTAGGCCTTATGATTTGGTTTCCATATTATACATAGATTTCGTAGCTGGCAATGATATCTATACATTTAAGTGGAATATTTAGTAATATTAATCGTAAGCCCTGGGCCACCCTGTAAAGCCTTCCATACGTTTCCCATAAAAAATTGCTTCGTCTCTATGACAAATTATAGAATTAATTATGATAAATTACAGACCTCTATAATTTATCATAATTCGTAACATCTTCATTCGTAACTCTGTCTATCTAGTTTATTTTTAATATTCTCATATAGACCCACATCTCGAAAGCTTCTTGTTGCCTTATCAATTCTTTGGTAAGCGTCCAAGCTTCCATACCATAAATTAATATTGAGAATAAGATTGCCAGACTTTTATTTACGATGGGCATTTCTTCCGCCAGACGCTTTGAAACTCCATAAATAATCATTTCATTTACGTTATAGTAACAATTCTGAATTTTATATATTATATTCGGGACATTATTTAACACTATAACCTGATTTCTTATATTTTAACGTTGTATGCACACATTTTTTTACCTTCTACAACCTAAGTCTAAAAAAGCAAGGGAAAAATTCTATCCTGAGGTTCTGCAAAGTTTTTAGCATTTTATTTAACTTGTATTGGAACGAATGAATTTTTCATAACCGATATAAGTTAGATACTGTAATGGTATTCAACTTTTTGTAATAAATAATTATTAATATTAATTAGGTCATGGTTGCTTTAACTTTTCGTTTTTTTTCGACTCGTTTTTTGTTTCGACGTCTTTACGACGTCGAAAAATTTTCGACTCATAATCAACAAATCAGGAATCCTCCTATATCCTATAAAGTATTGTGGACTAGCTCTGTTATATCCATTATATGTCAGTGTTGTAACATAATTCTACAGTACCCTTTGTTTTACGCTTTAACAGGCCAGGAGGCCCAATTACAGAAGTGAAACACACCACAATACAACCAGGCTTGAGTAAATCACACATATTAAATTGTGATCTCACCGGGAATCGAACCCGGAACCCTCGGTGTGTGTGTGTCATACCCACTGCGCTACGAGGGCCGCCATAATTAAACCTGTTTAATTCAATCTGGACGAATCTGGATGATGTACATGATGGAGAAAAGAAAAAGGAAATTTAAAAAATCAAAAAATCCGACTGCTTTATTATAAGTATTGAAAATTTAAGTGGAAATGTTTGTTGACCAACTTTAAATCGTTATAGATCCTAAATGGTCATTCAAAACGAAAAATGATAGAAAAAACCTAAATATTATTTTTACTCCCTTTCTTTTAACTCGTAGCGTCTGCGGTTTGTTGTCTGCCGAAAAAACTTTGGATTGATTTTTAACCCTTTTCCCGTGATCCAATCGAGCTGAAACTTTGCAGGCAGACTCGTGGCGACGATTAAAATGATCTAACAAATTTTCGTTTAAAAAATAATAACTATAATATAATTTTGAAATTTTCGAAATTTTAATGGGTTTTTCAAATTGGAATCAATACAAATCAACAATGACCCCGACTCGTGCAGTAGGTACGAAACCTGATTCAACGAGAAAGGGAGCATAATAAAAACTTGGCTTTTATGGGTTAATTTTTTAAATATTAGGTCCTTACATATGAAATTGGCGTTTAGTATGGGAGGATCATAAAGCCGATTTTTTTTTATTATAATATATTTATTTAATCAAAGTATGTACCATTGCTATCTATGCACTTTTGCCATCTCATAGGTAGTTCATCGATCCCTTTACTAAAAAAACCATTCGGACGGGAATCAATAAAATCTTTGAAGGCGGTTTGGACTGCCCCATCGGAGTTGAATTTTTTCCTTTGCAAGAAGTTATCCAAATTTCGAAAAAAATGGTAATCTGTTGGGGCAAGGTCCGGAGAGTACGGTGGATGTCTTAGACATTCCAATTGAAGCTCCTCTAATTTGGTAGCCGTCTGTTGTGCAGTGTGTGGTCTAGCGTTATCATGAAGCAGCAGTGGCCTAGAGCGATTAACCAGCCTCGGTTGTTTAGCAGCTAGCTTTTCCATCATGGTTTGCAGTTGCTGACAATAGACATCTGCCGTAATCGTCTGGCCAGATTTAAGAAAGCTGTAGTGAACGACACCAGCACTAGTCCACCAAACGCTCACAAGTAACTTTTTTGGAGTCAATTTTCGCTTGGGGCATGGTTTGGCTGGTTCGGCAGGGTTCAGCCATTGCGATGAGCGCTTCCGATTATCGTACAGGATCCACTTTTCATCACAGGTAATGATTCGATTTAAAATCCCTTCATTATTGTGCCGGTTGAGTAATGCAACGCAGCAGTCAACGCGCGTTTGTTGATTTGCTTCACTCAATTCGTGAGGTACCCACCTTTCAAGCTTTTTCACCTTACCAATTTGCTTCAAGTGGATTAAAACAGTTTTATCACTAACACCGCAGCCTGCAGCTAACTCGGATGTGGTTTGCGATGGATCCGCTTCCACAATAGCCTTCAATTCTTCATTATCAACTTTGGTCTCCGGCCGTCCACGGGGCTTGTTCTGCAGGTCGAAATTTCCAGAACGAAAAAGTTGGAACCAAAAACGCACTGTGTTTTCTTTTGCGGCACCGTCGCCATACACATCATTAATCCTTCGAGCCGTTTCTGCAGCACTGGTGCCACGGTGGAACTCGTACTCGTAAATAACGCGATATTTCAAGTTTTTCATTTTGTAAACTGAGTGACGCAAAGAAAAAAACAATTGAGGAAAAAACAAATGAATTATAATTTTCAAAACACAAATACATGAGTAAATAGCTGTATAAATTTGGATTTGGAATTCCTAACCAAAGAGAAGATATTTGAGATCAAATTTGCCAGTACGGCAAAACGCCAATTTCCTATGTAAGGACCTAATACTAATTCAATGATATCCCACTTAACATAGTTCGTCGACTTTCATTTTTTCTTTTCACAATATGGCGGCTCATTGTCGCCATATTGAATTTTGATTACTGTCTTGTCTTTTATGACACTCGCAAGATTAAGATAAATCGATTAACGTAACGATCATCACAGTCGGCCCACGCGTTTGGTCTCTAGAGCGCCACAAAGGAACAAACACACATACATAGGCTGATAAACACATTATCCTCCTTTAGCCTCCTCCTTAGCGTCGCGCAGCCGGCTAAATACACTGTTCTAGAAAACCGTGTAGAAGCGTTTTCCAGAGCTTTTGATAAATTTTATGATTGAAGAAGTTTCATGATGTTCGTAACACATACTATATTAGTGGCGTCGTGACGTCATTTGACCTAGTCGAGATCATCACACCACGGGAGATAAGCGAACGCGAGCCGCGTCGTGTAGGTCAAGTGACGTCACACGCTGGACCATGCGTCGCACGAAACGAAATTATTTTTGCAACGCAACTTTAAAGTTACGTAACTTTTTCATTTGCAGAGATATTTTAATGATTCTTTCACATTTATGTTTCATTTTACTTAAATTTTTATAATTAATGGTTCTTCAACTTCTTCATCGTTCAATTCACAGTGGCGGAGTTACGTAATGGTACTCACTAAAGTTTCCCTTTATTTCACCCTTTCCGTGAAGATTGAGCAACAGGATCTGCATGTCCATCTTGTAGTTGCCCTCGAAGTGCAGCCGCGGCAGCAGCGCCTTGAACTCGAAGCGGTTCTTCTTCAGGTCAGATCTGGAAAATCGAATCATTTTTCGTGACCATCGCCAATGAAAAAAGCTTCGAGCGAAATTTTCTAATCGCTTGTCAGGTTAAAAATTATATTTTAAATTAAGTTATACCACGAAGTAACGCCTAATTATTCAATGATATTTTGAGCATGTTCAAATTTTTTTTCTCAAAAACTCAGTTACTGGATGAAAATCTTCCTTTTTCACAGCCGCTCATGATTTTATGGTTTGAGTTTTCTGGCCTTACTGGCCAACGATTCGGATCCCATTGCAGAGTCCGTCATCAAGGCTCATGTTTTGTAATTAACTATGCACGGTTTCGAGTTATCATAACTCGAATAACTCGATTATTGAAATCAATCGAAAAACTCGAGTCATCAACGAATACTGATTTAGTACTCGAGTAACGAATAATGAGCAACGAGTACTATTTCAACAACTAGTAATTTAGTACTGGAATTCGCTGCAACTTTTTGACAATACTAAATAGTAATCGTATGCTATATTCGATTATTGACTATTGATAGTCGTTGGAGAGTGGAAGTTGATGTAGTCATCACTGCGTCAGATTTTATTTTTTGGAAGTTGATGAAGCAAATGATTATGGAAATGCCTCGTAATTGCGCACTCTACATATTACTAATGTCTCGTGTATCGATTACTTATCATTCTATTATGGAAATGTCCCGTAATCGCGCATCTCTATTTGTAATGTGTGTTGATGATGTGGTTAAGTATTGGATTACAGTACCGTGTCGAAAGCAGGGTGTGTATATGTTTATGTATTACGTGGCAGTACCTTGTCGAAGAAAATACGTATTGTCAAGAGTTGTCTTATGTTATGTTTTTGTTCCATCTATTGTCGGTTTACTGTCTTTGTGGTGAACATCAATAAAGTTGAGGTCTCAAACTGAAAACCTCTAGGTACCCGGCGCATCAAACCCAACGTTCCGTAGCGTGAATATTCTAGAAGACGAATATAATGTATTCCATAGACGGGTAAATATTCTAGAAGACGAATGTAGAGTGTTCCACAGACGTGTGAATATTCTAGAAGACGAATATAAAGTGTTCCACAGACGAGTGACTAGTGTGAATTAAAAAACAGTGTTTCAATTAAGTTTGTTTCCATTGATTTTGATATCAATACAAGTTTAATTGTCTTTATAAGGTTTAGTTTCGTCTCACGTCGCTGTAATCATGTAACAATATATACCTCTAATTATTATTAGACATTGATTGTTTTATATAACAATTTGCGCGATTAAGTCGTAGTACCTATATACCTCAAGAAGGAACACAATGCTACAATAGATTTAATTGTTTTTTACTTTATAAGACTTCCGTGTACAATGTACCTACATTTAAACAATTAATATGCAAATTAATCACTAAGCGTACCTACGCACTACGATTATAATGGCCCATTTACATGTAAGATATTTTCGACTCGAGACAATGTCTGATACACAGATTGTCGTCTCGCTTCCTCACTTCATTAATCTTTCACGTTAGACATCAAATTTCAATTCATTTACCATTTGAGGGGTACAAAAGCATACGCAGCAATATTCAAAAATATAAAAAAATGTCATAGAGGATTACTAATTTAGAATATACTGAATTCGATATTTTATAGAAATTGTAGTTTGCGTCTTCCAAAATCATTTTTCTAAATAACTTTTAAAAGCAAAGACAGCATTTTGACGCATTGTATAAAAAGCGAATGCAGCAATAACCAACCGTCGCCCAAGTATGTGTCACGTGACAAAGTGACCGCTTCATACTAAAGTGAGAAAGAAGATGTCGATTTTAGTAACATCATTGCAAAGACAATAATATACAATTATGTAAAAAGTAAAAGTAGCAATTTCCACCATTTAGTAGCAAACACAGAAATAATGATATTTAAATATTTATTTATACACGTACTTAAAAGGAAAACTTAGGCACCAATTGTTTTTAAAAACTTATTTGCAGTAAGATGTATCTTTGATAGTTTCTAGAGAAATGTCCTTGAGTCATCATCATCACTCTTGGCACTACAACCCCTGGTGGGTCTTGGCCTCCTCAAGAGTCTTCCTCCACTCAACTCGGCTTAGTGCCAGCTCTTTCCAGTTCCGAAGCTCCAAGGCAGAAATGTCTTTGAGGACGTTGTCACCCCATCTTAATTTTGGCCTTCCTAAGCTCCTTTGCTTTATTGGCCTATTTTTTACTCTCGGAAATATCTCAGCGGGATATTACAGACTTTGCTTTTATACCCCTCACTTATTTTCCGTCTTCAGTTGGGTGAATATGAATTTCCCTTCAAATAGTGAAAACAGAGTAAATTTTTGAAATGTATTTTGTTTTTCTAATACGTATTATTTTATCTAATACGATGTCTCATTAAATCGAACCTCGTTTACTCGGGCCTGTGGTAATCTCTAGATCAAAATCTCAACGCTTGTATATGTAGTAGTGAGGTTTATTTATTTATCTTAATTTATTTTACATGTATTTGTGCCTAATTTCAAAGTAAAAACAAAATTCGGAGGTCTCTACGTAACAAAGCATGTCGCTAAAGTTACCAGATGGCGCAAATGATGATGAGATGTAAAAAGCGAAAAATGCAAAAATATTTATGTAACAATGTCCACCACTAATGTTACCAGATGGCGCAAACAATGATGAGGTGTGGAAATCAAGAATGCATGAGTATTCAAGTAATAATGTCCGCCACAAACGCCACCGGATGGCGCAAATAACGATGATATATAAAATAACAAGCAGGGTCCGTTCACTTGATGAATGGGGGAAGAAAGCCACTTACATTAGTGTGAGTGATACTCTCTGTAAGTACATTTTGTAATGGTAGTCCTTTTTTAAAGCCATTCCTTTGTCCACTTCAGTATCACACTGGCAGTCACACGGATGGGTGGTTTCTTTGTTAAGTATTTTTTATTTAAACACGGTGACTGCAAGATTACGATACTGTGACCACAGACTTAAATCAATTTAATATAAATTCAGATGCGGATTCGGAGCGAGATACAGACGACAATAGTTTATCTTATGGATTAAAATTAATTATAAGATTTTGAAACCATTTATTTAGAATTATACCTGCATATTTATTATTTATTTTAAAGTATCAAAAATGACGTTCTTTTGTTATATATTTCGGCCGCCAGAAGAGAGAATAGCGCTATCTAAACTAGCGTCTTGATAGCGTTAGTGATGGACATTATTAAAAAGAGTATTATGTTTTTTTGCTTTTTATAACTCATTGTTATATTATAAAACATTATTATTTGAGCATTCTGGTAGCGTTGGTGACGGGCATTGTTATGTAGAGAATTATGTATTTTTATTAATACCAATGACATATGTGATATAGCAGGTAATGGATTCACTTATAAGTTTTAATTTTCAATAAACTGAAATATTAAAAAAATCAAATTTTTATTTAAAAATGCTTATTGTCAATGTTTTCATTTTGTTTAAAAACAATTTTGAGATCATATTAATTTTGAAAATGCAATGAGTTTTTTTTATAATACTTGTATCTATGCTTATTTAAGGTTTAGAAACTGAGGTAATATTAATATTTATTTTTTGCGTCTGTCATTTACTCAAAAAAATAATCTTACGAGATTTTGTAAACGCACCGTTACTCACACTAATGCAAGTGGCTTTCCTAAAGTGAGCGGACTCTATCAATACTGATATATAGGCAAAAGAGAAACGAAAGTAGACTGAGTGCAATGGAAATGATAAAAAAAGTGAAGGAATAATAAATAAGGAAAGAGTGTAAAACTGATCAATTCAAAAGAAGGTCGCTCGGGTGGCTTGGACATGTTGAGCCAATGAAAGGAAAAAATGGTAAGAAAACTATACTACTTTTATTTATTTATTTATTTATTTATTTATGGGAAACTAACAGTACATATACAGTACATATACAGGGAAACTAATACTACATAATATAGAGGACGGCCGCGTGAAGACGTGGCATGACCAGATTAATTAGATACTGGAAAATGTTTCTCCCAAGGCCAGTTTTATCAACTTGTATTATAGTAATTTTTGTTCAAACCATTATTGCATTTTAAACCAATCACACAACTCATTTTTGTAAAAATCTATGGTTTTTATGAAATATTACTACAATCCAAGTTAATACAACTAGCATTAGGAGCCTCAACAATCGTTGAGCTTGCAGGCGAGGATATATAAATATGGAGAGGCGAGAATTGTGTTGAAAAGGGGTGTGCCTCTCCATCTTCTCTGTGTACCTTCTAAGGTATTAAAGGTTATAGAAATGGTATTAAAATGTTTAAAATATAAAAATTTTGTAAGTTAATTCGTTAGTTAGTTAGTTATATAAATAATAAGAGAAGTTGTGATAAGTATTGGTTTAGTATAAAATATTATTCACCTCAACTAAATCTCTGAAATCTATCGCATCGTGTCGCAAGAATAGATTCTAGATGAACAATTTTTTAAGTATAAAACGTAATTTTCATATAAATCTCACTTTAGTTCTTGAATGAAGAAGTTGCTTGGACCCCACACATTGACATTGGACATTGTGGCTTCCAGGAGGGCGCCTTTCGGACCTCTGGATAGAACAATTTCCTTCATCTTCAATGGTTCCATCGGCGGGACATCCAGCTCTGGTATTCCCTAGAAAATATTAACACGCTGTGAAAAATATTACATTTACAACTATTATCCGCCGCTTTTTTTAATTTGACTTATCGGCATTTGTCATAATATAATTCTTTCGTAGGGTTGGGAAATTTAAATAATATTAAAAAATAAGAGAAGCTGCCAGTCATTTCGCAATCTCAGTGGTCTTTTCGGCGAAGGAACGATTAACGAAAGGGCATACTGCGAGTGGTTTGTTCTAGCGAAGGGAAAAAATACATTTCAAAATGAAGACTACAATACACACACGTTCACCAGTTTGAAGACTACAAAGTGTACACTACATTTGTAGTAAAAACTACATGAAGTGAACTAATTGTAGTACTACAAAATTGTAGTACTAATGAAGTGAAGTAATTGTACTACAAAATTGTAGTGACCTGCTAGAAGTGCTTCTTGAAAAGTTCTTCATTCAATCCCAAAATTTTTCAAACCATGGGAGGAGGGGTTGTTTCGATTTCCAAAAATTTCTTCATTTATTTGTTAAAATGAGAATTGAAAAAAATTATGAGACCTTTAAAAAAAAAACATCGACTACCCAAAAATTTCATATAAAAAATGTACTATTACTCCTACTTTCGATAACTTTGAAGTGTGTATTCTTTGTTGTGTTCGCTTTGAAATGAAGTGTACTATTTGAAGTATGTACATTCAATAATTTTGAAGCGTGTATAGTTTGTAGTGTGCACTCAGTGGCGTGCAGTGGGTATAAACTTAGGTTATGCTGTGACCGACTATATATATACGCATATACCTTTAAGGGTATATACATTTTCAATTTTTTTTAAAACTATATATAATGAACTATTTTGAGTAGCTTCAATCCACAAAAATAACTGCACTATAAAAGAAGTATTGTAAACAATATTTCCTAAATAAATAAATATTTTATATAGGTATAGCTAATACGGCAAAAAAATTCAATATATTTCAAAGACGATTTATATATAATTAAATCGGGAACAATACTAATTTCAGATATACCTACGTTTCTTTTCACAAAAATAAATCAAACATTATGTGATATCATTATATGACAGATGGTATTTTTTATTTACATTTACCATAGAAAAGACAGAATTTACACCGAAAGTTTTGGGTGTAATTTGTAAAAAATAACATTTCTGAAATTACGTGCGCGTAGTTCTCACCTGGAAGGGCCCTAAATTTAATTGTCTATTACACAAAACTCGCAGCCTTAAAAATACACGTTTTTTTTTTCGACTTGACTATATCTATGAAACGAAATATTGGGCGAAATAAATGAAGAATTGACATGAAGTTAGGCATAGAAAAGTCGGAAATTAAACTTCTGGCCGTAAAACGAATTACGGCTAGAATTATAAATCAACTTTTTCTTAAGATAAGGATTATTTAATTAATATTTGTTTCCTAGAATCTTTACTAATGCACAGGTTTTTTGCTTTTATGCGCTGCACACCATTGTGTGCACTATACTTCAAAGGTGTGAAGTGTACACTTCAATGTAATGTTGTACAGAGCGGAGCCATCACTAGTTTGTTCGCTTACATAATTCAGGAAAGGGTCGATCTTCAGATTTTGATGATGAGACCCTTCTGGCGGCTGTGTCACCAGGGTACTGGACAATCTTCGCCCCGCGGTGTCCACCCAGGCGAATGGGAAATGATAGTAATTGTCCAGAATATTTTGAGTTTGTCCAAAGTTTCAAACAGACAAACTCAAAATATTGTGAATGTAAAAAACTGGTCTACAAAGGATTTAAAAAATATTGAAATGATATTTCAGGCGTATTCTAGTGTAACGCTAATAAATCGGAATAATCTTATTACACATACAAAGGATATTGCTTCTCTTCACTGATGAGATCTCCATGACTAACAAAGTCTAAAAAAAATTAATTTAAAATGTAAGATTTGTATTCGTACCTTCTATTCTCTGAAAGGGAGTAAAAATGAAAAAAATGTTTTGAGAGTGTTTTCGTGTTTGTTTGTGTTAAAATTTGATTTAAAAATAACGGTAAATGTATCAACATAATAATATTTATTAATTCAAAACATCCAATTTAACGATTAAAGATCATTATAGGTTTGTTATTATAACGTATCCAATTAAGTAGATATCGTGATTTATACTTTAATAAATTTTATGGTGTCCAATTTATTTCTAAGTGCACAATCGTTCCTAGTAAACTACTAAAATAGTTTTGCATAATGTGTTTACTATGTTAATTTCAATAACAATTATTAAAAGCAATTCGAAAATCAACTTCACCTTGTATCGCTTTTGAAAGATAAATAATTCAAGTCGTCTAGGATTCTCAATTACTAGATAGGGGGTTAACAAGTCACAGGGACATCCTCGTTTTGTTTGGAGTGGTGTGTACGGGATGAGAAAATGCCTATATTCCGTACAGGGTCCTAAAGAGCAACCATGCAAAATTGGAATTAGATTTATTTTTGTGTTACACAGAGTGTTTCAGCGAAAACTTTACAGGTGGACTCCTGCCATGATAATGAGTCGAAAATTTTCAAAAAACCATTACTTAACATCAATAGTTACTTGAATATTTCGTCTTGAATATTATCAAAGCAGAAATCTATCCGCAAATTTTTTGCTACAAGTTATGAGATATCCTGTATTTGATCGAAGAAAGGAGAGATAATCAAATAAAAATATGCCAGCCATTAAACGTAATATTTGCAGAGATGACGTGCTTAGTCGAATTCATTATTTGTAGTGACTACCTTTGGTAAAAAAAGTTGCTTTGGTTGGTATAGTTTTAAGTAAATTTTTTTTTTTTCATTTTATATCAAACAATACATTATTATTGTGAAATTGCAATTTCAGAACAAAGTTCTGTGAATTTTAAAAACCAAATTTATTAATCAATTAGAAAAGACATACAGAAAAGTCAAATCAACGTAAAAATATTTGGCTGCTACCGAGACTCGAACCACGGATCTCTTATCTATCCGGGACAGGTGCGTTAACCAATTACGCTACAGCGGCCTCGTACATTTCCGTGAATATATCGACCTTATATGTCTCTTATTATTAATTGATTAATACATATTATCTATTTTTTGCAAGCCATTTTTGTTTTTTTTTTCATTTAACTACATAAAATTTTTGCAATGAATTTATTTCATGAAAATTAATAGAAGTTCGATAAAAAATTGTTAAAATTATCTTACTTTATCTAACGACGTCACTAGCCAGGAGCCAATTCTTACCCTTTTTTTAATTAGTGCCATCAAATCTTATTACACAGTTTTTATTTAGAATAAGTATTTACATTTTTTATTTTGCATTTGTATGCATTCCGTACACTCACACGTGTACACGGAAGAGTTATTTTATGATTCTGGAATGTCATCATTACATGCGACATTGTACCAACTTAAAAAGGTCGTAAATCGTTTATTACAATTGTAAATAGTGCATTCCTGATGTCGCAAGATTTGTAAATTGACTAATTATTATATGTTGTCACCAACAATTATCTTAACATTTTTATCATGTTTACATTTATTACCACTGAGTAAACTCTATTCAATTTTCTTATAAACATTAGATTATAATTAATTTTGCTTGTGAAGGGCGCGCAGTAATAATTCACAATTAATTAGTGCGGTGCTCGTTGGTCTGGCGGTAAGACGATCGCCCAGTCATCAAGAGGTCCAGGGTTCGAGTTTCGTTCCGGGAAACCAGCGAGATAGTCCAATATTCAGGTATATTCTCATTAGTTTACGTTACCATAAAAATCAAGTCTTGACCCCTTTTATATAACATTGTACACTTCGTCAATCTTGACGTGATGGATCAATACATAGTATAAAATAAAGTCCCTGGATAGCGTCTGTTCCTCTGTCTGTCTGTCTGTATGACCGCGTTTATCTCCTGAACTACCGAACGGATTTGTGTGCAGTTTTTACTGTTTTGATGTGAATTTTTTCAGAAAGATTTTAATGTATTAAAAATTGTTCTGGCACATATAGGAGTTAAGCATTAACGGTATTAGTGAATCAAGTCAGGAACAAATTTGCTGCTAAAACCCTCTCAGGGACATGTTGCCCAATCCGTTAGAGAAACAAAAAAATCAATTAGTGTATATTATAGATATCTCACAGAGACGAAACTGTATTAATTATGGGAAAGTAGGTATAGAAGTCATTTGGGTGTAACAGGACTTAAGACCTGTCTTTTTATGGTTGGCTTAAGTGATCACTTTACACAATTGTAACATTCGCCATTTCCACCCATGATAGAATATACCATGCTTATTCATTTTTTGGAAGTTGTATATATGTTCAAATTGCGTGAAGCTTTCATATATGAGTTGTAAGCGCCTTTTCCATGCGGCCTGTACAAAGCCATTTTCATTCCCCTAAATCCCCACAGATGTCGCTAATGAGAAAATCTACATTGAATTTTTACGGAATTTTGGGAGCAATATATTCTGAACAAAAAAATCGTGTAGGAAAGAATTGTGTAAAACAAATCATCTACAAAAAAGTCCGCAGTTGCATATATCAATCTTTTGAGGATAAATTACACCAACCATTTTTGTCCAAAAAATTTCATCAAACGTATAATAACTAAGATATAATGGTAAACTTTTGATAAATTCAGTATTAATCCTTATCAAATTCAACATCTTATCAACTTTGTCCTCTACACTAAATGATTAAACTAAATATCTCAGAAGACATGACGAGTTTATCACTATAAATACCTACTTATATACTATTATAAAAGCCAACAGAAAGAAGGATGGCCCTGTTAAAAGCCGCAACAACCGTAGAACTTGTATGAGAAGATGTATGAATGTGGCCGAAGCAAAAGTGGTGTGCCAGGATAGAAGAGTGTGGCGGTAGAAGAGATCTCTGCCTACCCCTGCGGTGAAACGGCGTAATGGTTAGTTAGTTAGCAGAAATGAATTAACGTCAAAAACCAATACTTATACGTTCATTAACAAATTTAACGCAGTTGACAATGAAAGTGTTTATATTGCTGGAATGAAATTAAAGAGGGTACAAAATATTGTATACTTGGGCTGCAAGGTAAACGAAAGATGGGATCCTTCAGTTTAAATCAAATGCCGCATTGAACAAGCTCAGCCTTTATCCACATTAATGTTCTGCATTCATGATCTTAATCTTGAATTACGAGTGCGAATGGTCAGGTGCTACGTATTCTCGATATTATTTTATGTAATGGAAACATGGACGCTTTCTGAAGAATTGGTAAGGCGACTTGAGGCATTCGAGATGTGGATCTACAGAGGAATACTCAAAACAAGCTGGATGGACAGGATTACGAATGAAGATGTCAAGATTTGAATGAATAAAGAAAAGTGATTGACTCAATCAATAAAACTCTGAAAACATCAATATCTCGGACATGTGATGAGACATCCAGAGGAGTAGAGATCGTGCATCTCATAATGCGGGGGAAGATTGCCGGAAGTCGGGGCCCTGGAAGAAGAACATCTTGGCTGGAATACCTGAGACAGCGGTTTAGCCAGTTTATTTGCTGTAGAGCTGTTCCGGACCGCAGCGTGATACGAACTTGTTTTTTATTGTAACTAAGGTTCTTCTTCTTATTTTTATGATTTTATTTAGTTAATAACGCAACTTTATCTTTAACTTATATTAATCATAAATATACTTATTCGTTTTTATAATATAATTATATTTAATTCTATGATGATGTGCACTGCTTTTTTTGAAACTTATGATATTTTCCGCTCGATATTATTTTAATACTAAATTATCTTAATTTTTTCCATGCTATTGCTACTGTTTTTGCCTTTTATTTTTATTTATTCTTCGTATTCCTTATTGGTGTATAGCTTACAGTAAATCTGTATTTCTTGTGAGTCTATATTTTCACTGACATTTAAGTGAAATTATATTCAAGGTCATTCTTATCATATCCAAGCAGATTTACCCCGATAGAAATTAACACACACTAGTGAAAAATATTTTAACTGGTATCCTAACTAGAAAATTATATTGGTTTCCGAACTGTCATTAACATTAAATTTGACAGATCATGACAGATGTCTATTTGCGGATTGAGATTGAGCTCTTAGAATAACAATTAAAAATTTAATTATTGCGTGACAAAGGTTCTTAGTGTATTATTCATTTATTCTTTGCATGTCAGCATTATATACCCGATATTATTAATCTAACCTAACCTAACCTAAGCTTTGAGAAATGCATGCATTCGTGGACAAAATATACTTTCACCGATACTATGCAGTGAATCTGTAAATTTATTGATTGACATGTTTTCACTGCTCGACCGGGTAAAATATATTTCTACTAGTGAAAATATAGAAATACAAATTCACCGTAACAAATACATTTCAATTTTTTTTTTCTATATGAAATATGTTAGGACGCAGGTTAATATGTTCAATTTTGACTGTTTATGACTTTTTAAAAAAAATAAATTATTAGGTACTATTTAGATACGATTTGTACATGTTTAATATAATAATATGTGTGTATAATGAAATTCTTGATATTATTGTTCTTAGTCCTCCTCACTAGGGGTTCCTGTGCTGAGGCGGACTGGTTTATACTTATTTATTTTCTATTTTTAAATTACTGCGAAGTTTTCAACACTCCTAATTTATCTGCATCGACTTGTTTTAGCCATGCTTTTATCTTTTTTTTGAACTCTTCAATCTTTTCAATATTTTTGAAGGTTGGGGGAAGGATATTGTAGAGTTTTGTTGCAAAATAGATATAGCTTTTTTGGCCAAAAGTTGTGTTGTAAGTTGGTATATTTCTATTTACCATTTTACTGCCTCTCGTATTATATGCCGGTGTTCTATTGTTTTGTTTTGTGTCTTTAAATTGGTGTAAGAGAATACTCTTGGCATATATTTGTTTTATGCTCTTTTTATCTTATTCATACATATCATTAACTTGTGTCTGTTTTATTTCTGAATAAATAAATAAATAAATAAATAAATAAAGACTGGACGTAATTCCTGCTTCCTGTGCGGTTAGTCGACAGTAACGAAACCTATAACAGTCTACGCAACAAAGAAGCATATTGATTGCCTGAAAGCTCAGCCCCATTAAGTATTCCATAAAATAATACCGAGAACTGTGCTGAAAATGTTAAGTGTGTTATTTGGATTCTAAGCAGTGGCCGTACCAATGTCAAAGCATGTATCATTATAAATCATTATCAATCAGAGGAGATACCTACTTCATTATGAACTCTTGATGAAAGATTGCCAATATGTTAATTCAGAATTATTGCCTTGACTTGCAGTTTTTTCATACCAGGATAATTTTATAGTTTTATGACGAGTATTATTATCCGTCACTTGACGTCTGGATGCTGCTTAAACGGCCGTTTAATTACGTTCAGTTAATTGTCGCGTAGACACTTAAAAATCAACCGGCTTAATCCGTTCTTCAATGACACGGATAATTACGACTTATGTCGGAGCACAGGTTATTAAAAATAAGCAATGAGGTACATAAATAATAAGTTAGCTGATTTTCTGTTTGAGCAAGGCAACAGACAACTGGGTGTTCTTCAGGTCCCTCTTCACACTCCTCCACCTTGTGTCACTGGGTCGACCTCTTCCTCTTTTTTTACTCTTGTATTTTGAGTACCGCAATACAGTGCATTCATATTTATTTATTTATCTTAATTATTTAGTTCCACACATAAAGTTGTGTGGGCTAATATCTGATTTCACTTAGACGTATTGCATTCCATCTAATCATTTAAAAGTTTTTACACTAAAATTTTTGCACTCTATATTCTTCATGTTTTGAATTTCCTTTGGCAAGCTATCGAAAATTTTTATACCTTTATACGTCATACGATTTTGTAAGGTGTTTTTTTCTTTCTTTGGTAGTCTTATGTTGTCGCTTCCTCTTGTATTGTAGGAATGAAAATCCTTATTTAGCTTCATCCTGTCATCAAAGTATTTGGGTACTAATCCATGTTTAATTTTAAATATTTGCACCATTACATTATATATTATTCTTCGATTTACGGTTTCCAGTCCTAGGGCATTCAACATTTTTGTTATTTTAGTTCTCCTATTACACTTCAGTACTATGCGCATCGCTCTGTTTTGTACTATTTGTAGTTTCTAATATACTGGAATAATAATCTATTTGCGGGAGAATCATAATATTGTATATTAATAAACTTGTGTTTTTATTTATATATCTTCTTACTATTGCGGTATGCACTGCATGATCTTCATGCCTCATTATATGACGATACCATTTCAGAATCGATTCCTTCACATTTTCAGTAACATGGACCACTCTGAAACTACCCCTGATATGCTCACTCTATCAAGCCTTGTTTCACCCCCAGACCATCTGAGCATCTTTATTTCACTGGTATGCAGTTTTTGCTCATGCACCTTCTTTACGGTCCAGAATTCTGAGCTGTAGCTCATTGCAGGTCTTACTGCAGTTTTATATACAGAACCTTTAGTCCTCACAGGTACACGGTTGTCGCACAGAACTCCAGTGAGCTATCTCCATTTCTATCATGCTACACAGGTTCTGTGGGTATAACAATATTTGCATCGGCTGTAAGTATTGAGCCTAGATACTTAAAACTCTTTCACTTTAAAGCGCAGACTAAAGCAATTTTACCTTTCCCAGAACCTAATTTAACCCTTTCTTGTCCCTATCCATCTCCTACTCGTCTCGTTAAAATGGAGCTTATTTTATAATTGTTTATTTTTTTAAAATTAATTATTATTTATATATACATTTTTGCATTAGATATAAGTATGTATATTAAATTTTGATTCATAAGTAAGTATCACGTATTTTTTTAGTTTTTTCTTAAAAGTCGTTATACTGTTTTCATCCCTAATATCCCCTGATAGTTTCTTATACAATTTCATTCCACTGTACATGATAAGGTTTGCGATCTATTTTTCTTTTGGAATGGTAATCTCATTTCACATTTTCTTCTTGTACAGTGGTTATGTTCATGTTGTTTTTTTTATGTTTCTTAATAATCCAAGGTATTTTTGTGTTCATTAATAATTTTATATATTAACATTCAATTGTATATTCAATTTAATTATTTGTCTAAATGCTATTATCTGTAAGCGTTCTAGCATCACCTTGATTCTTGTGTATAGATTTTTGTTAGTATAATTCTTAATGCTTTATTTTGGAGTATTGTTAATTTTTTCAGTTGTGATATTGTATTCTCAATTTTATCATCCAATTAATCGTATGGTTGGTTGGAAAAATTTACCAACTGTTGAAATTGTAATAGTCGGTATCTATGCCAAAAAATAATAAAGAAATAAAAAATACAACGAGTGACTTTAGTATATAAATAATGCTAAATAAAAATTCACATTACCCGTGAAAATTTTGACAAACTAATCTCACATGGGATTAGAAATAAGCTGGCGATTTCTGTTTTAGACATTTAGACAGTGGAAAATAATCCAAATGCACCCCGGTTTGTCGTCGTTCTGCGAACAATTTCGTAGAATGTACTGTTATGGTAATTAGTTGTCCTAGTTAGGCATAATTATTTACTTGTTCCAGCTGGGCTCCATTAACATAAATGACTTAAGGGTCAACAAAGAATGATAATTACCTTTTTTTTTGTAAATAATCGACTTACACAATTAACACAATTAAAATGTAACTGAGTGAACAATTATTATACTTGATAACTACTTGGATTTTATATCTTAGTACCAAAGGGTTTCTTAAACTTCACCGGCGTGGAATAAATGAAAATCTTAACAAATTAAGATAAATTATAGATTATAGACTATAGTACACAGTTTTTACACAAGCAGAAGAAGAGAAAAAAATTATATACAGGGAATAACAGAGCTAGTCCATAATACTTAACAGGTGGATTTATTCCTTGATTATGAGTCGAAAATGTTCAAGCAAGCATGATCAATAGTTAAGGAGATGTGCGACATCAAAGTTTGAATTTTTTTTAAATATTTTTTATTTTGACTTATTTTATGCAAAACGTTGGACTATCATTCCAGTAACTTATATCGAATTACAAGTCAAATAAAATGATAAAAACCTTCCAATTCCAATTTAAAAACATGCCAATTCAAATTTTTTCAGGGTTTTTATTTTGGCGTGATTGTGATAATTAATATTTACATATTGTTTAAAAATGTATATTCATACAATAATAAGAGTGATGATAAATATGACACTGTTATGTAAATTATTTTTTTTTTTTTTTAAAGTGGCACAAATGTAACTATGGGTTTGTGATAGCTAAAATAAGAGATAAATGTTTTCAAATCGACGTCTCCTATGTATTTTGATTTTACACTATGAATATGATTTCGTGTTACACGTAAATTATAATGTTAATCTACAATATAATTTGAATTTAATCACAATTTTATTTATATAATTATAATTGTATACAATGTAATTATAAAGTGCTGTAATGTTGGCAGCGTGAACCAGGAGATCGGTGTTAGGCTGAAGTGTCATTTACATTTTTAACAATTGATAATTATGTGCTCCTATTAATGATGTTGATTATGGAAATCCTCGATCATCGTTCAGAGCAGCTAGCTCTATTAGTCGGATCCACAGACATTACATGCAATGACACAACGCCAACAAAAAATAATTCTAATATTATTTTTATATGAAAGAACTTTAAATAAATTAATGAATCGATAATGGTGACAACATCATTGATTAAATTAACAAACTAACTAACGGTGGTAGGCAGAGAGGATAGAACACCATATTCCTATTTTTTGGCACACCACTTTTGCTTCGGCTACACTCATAGGTACATCTTTTCATACATGTTTTTAGGGTGTTGAGGCTTCTAACAGGGTAATCCTCTAATACTTGTAGTATCTGATCGTGCCAAGTCTTTCGCGGACGCTCTCTATTGCTGTTGCCTTCATCAGTCGCCCCATATCCTTTCCTCGCTCGTACGTTCTACATGACCAAACCATCTCAGCACTTCTTTCTTTATTCTGTCTATCACGCTATAGCCAGTATTACATTCAATTCTGATTCGATCATTCCTCACTCGATCGACCTAAGATTCTCCACAAAACCGCCTTAGTGACCGCATTTCATTCATCATTGATTATACTCTCACAAATTCTTAAAAACGTATCCGATCAAATCAATAGACAAAAATATTGCATTTAATCTTTTGCGAATTTTAACAAAATAACATATATGTTTGGCTATGCTAAATATTATCACGTATTGTGGCTAGAGGGGAATGAATGAAAAAAAAGATCGATTTACTAATTAATTAATAATAAACTATTACATAAATGTACAAAGTCACATAACACGAATCAAACTTAATGCTATTCTTTAAATTACACTCCTTCGCAATATATCACTCGTAAGTGAACTCGTTATTATCGCTAGGTATCTCTTATTTTCAACACCAGTTAGGAACTTCGCTCGATATCTGTCGCTTCGCAATTCACAACTTGCCACCGTGGGCATCTTTGCACTGAATCTATCTGTCAAACATGGCAAATCTGCGCGGCGGCCTAGATCCGCGTTATTTATATGCAAAAACTGAATTATCTAACCTCCTAGATTATTCTAGTGTTTGGGAGTAGGTTCTCGTCACTTCTAGGCTTTTCCAGGTGTTCCTCGAATGATGTAGCTAATTCCAGAGTGTGGCAGTGTGTTCCAGAATGTAGTGGAAGGTCCTAGAGGTGCAGATGTTATTATCATCATTAACATATTACGAAGAATTCTGTACCTAATCTCTTTTGCCATTTCATTACAATATAACGCAGTATGTGCCTTTGTATATCTGTTTCCTAGGGCAGGTACAAATGTCGTATGGAGTTCTTATTATTTTCAAATCTTGTCCTTCTTTATGCAAGGGGATTGGGTCAGAGTCCCCATTGTGTATATTTAAGACATATTTATACTGCAGTTAAAGTATCTATTCTTACATAATTAAATATCCTAGTAAACAAAACAACAATACAATAATTATTACAAAAGATTTTTTTTTAAATTTCATCTGTGTGTACGCTTATGCATGTGGGTTTATATTTACTCAATTATTATACACTGTGTTAATTAGTTATGTATAATATAAGATATTATTTACTCTAAAAGGTGTTAACCGTTGAAATAAAATAGAATAAATATAAGGCCTTTGTACATCAGACAATTTTGTTTAAAGTTTTTCTTTTCCTTTGAAGTCTTATGTTGTCGCCGCCTCTTGCATTAAATGAATGAAAATCTTTATATAGTTTCATCTTTTTTTCAAACCTGGGCAACAAGCCGTGTCTGATATTAAATATTTGTACCAAAATATTATTTTATTACTTAAATTATTGATTCTATTTTAGGGTCATTCAATATTGCTTTTCATTTTTATTCTTCTATTAAATTTCAATATTATACGTGTTGCTTTGTTATTTACTATTTGTAGTTTCTTTAGCATTCGTTTGTTGCTTATAAATCTATACGAATATATATATAGAGGTAAAGTTTGTAAGTTTGGATGTAGAAGGTAATCTCCGAAACTACTCATCCGATTTCAAAAATTCTTTCAGCAATATTTATAATTGACTTTCAGGACGGACATTGACTTTATATTATACCGTTAAAATAAAAAGGCTTTAAAGTCGACGAAAAAATGGTCGAGCGATGCATTTTTTACGAATGCTGCCTTGATGGTAAGGTATATTTAAATAATTTCTATGGAGAAGTTGTAGCACTCAAAAAGTTCTATAAAAAAGTCCGCGATGATATATATCTTTATGTTAAGGTGAATGCACAAATTGATAAAATATGACTAAAAGTTATAAAAAAATCTACGCGTGCGCAGCCTTGCGGGCTCATCTAGTACAAAATATTTTGGTCACCAAAAAATAATGTGTTTAGTTTGGTAACGTACATTAATTCTTGTCATTTTTCTACGTGACAAATACAATACAGCGACACGAACACACTGCGCTTCCGGCACGGTATCGCTAGCCGGCGGGTTTGTGGTCGTAAACTGACACTTAAATGATAATCTTACGATGTAGCACCTTTGGTGGGAATGTAACACATTTTTGTCTGTTAAAAGTTTGCGACGACATAGGAAAAGGAAAGTAAAAGGAAAATAAGGGAAAAAATAAGTTAAGGAAAATAAAAAATAGTCTCACACAAAACTTTAACCCTTTATACAATAAACAATATTCTACACATATTTAAACTTGGACTTATGACTCACTCAACCTATCACTAACATTGCACTTGATACTTTGTAGATACATAATTATTACCTTATGAAAACAAATATTATTGACGAATTCAAAAATATATTATAATTGTGTTCTATAACGCCACTTTGGGACAGGCGGCTCCTAGTAGAGTGGCATAATCCACTAATCTAACAAACAAAAAAAATTGTGTAATCTTATCTAATATTTTTATTGTTAAATTATTATTAAGTACCTATATATTGTAAACAAGGATTTTTTGAAATAAATAAATAAACATATAACTGTATATTAAGGTTAGTACACAAAATGATAAAATATGACGAAAAGTTACTAAAAACCTAAGCGTGCGAAATAGCACGGGTAAACTATAGCTAGACCGCATTCAAAAGAATGTGCGCAACAAATATGTGTGTTGTTACGATGCAAAAAATGAACACAAAATAAGTTTCTATAGTAAGTAACCTTTTTAAACTAAAAAATATATATTTATTTGGAATATCATATTGAGGATCGTAATACGGGCTTGCCAGGCAACTTTCGCCCGCTTTCTTCTTACCGGACAAAGCTAGGGAACGATCTTTTGATTGTGGTCGACCTATAGTAAATAATATTTAAATAAAGGGTTGATGTTACTGACCTTCATCAACTTGGCTTTCAGTTCATATATTGAATTTATGATACATTTGTCCACCTCTGGATCCGTTCTGTGGCACACGTGTATGTAGTCAGCTGGAACAGAAGAAGACGAGCGTTAGTATGGAGGAGATCACGTTGCGTGCCTCCTCGATGGTCACCCGCGCACTTTGCACGGTGACCTACGATAACCCGCAACATAATTGTCTACATTTTATTTATTATACCTTTTATATATAAATATAAAAGGCTTATTAATTTTCTCAGTAAATAATAAAATACGTGTATAACATTATTATTAAGAAAATCACATTGAAAATAAAATTAGAAGACCCCATGGCAAGAAGTTCTTAACTAACATTCAAGTCATTTTGAGATAATTAGACATTTGCATTTCGCCTTTGAAAAATATGTTTTATTGCTAATTCAAGATTAATTTTTATTGATTTATGTCACTAAAATATCAAAAAAGTATTTAGAAAGTAAAGAAAGCGCATTTATGCACAAAAAAATAAAAATATACTAATTTTCCCTTAAAATATGGAGTTAACAAGCATTTTTTCACCTCTGGAACTCATTTTTTTTAATAGAATAACATTTCATTTAATAGAATAACACCTTTTTAAAATTGGTAAAACACGAACATCAAACAACGCTTCAAATGGTGTCCGTTTTTACCATCCATTATCCAAAATTACAAAATACCTAGCATGTTATTTAATAATACAAAACATGATATTGACCATTTAAAACTATTGAATATCAAAAATCATTTACAATTATTGAAAAATAATATATAAGTACATATTATAATAGTCTTCAAATAAAAAAAATTACATGACAGTACTGCCAGAGTAAAGTTTAAATTAACCATAAATATTTCAATCAAATTAAAAGGCATGTTAATTTCAGAATGATGGTATGAACATATTATTATTGAAGATAACATGTTCATGCCATTAGTGACTGATTTGATTTTTATGAAAAAGTGTAGTTAACATGTTCATCCCTATGATTTGAACAGGTTCTAATTATTTTTAAGTTCTGAACTTATTTCCAATGAAAAGAGCGTACAATATTTAGTTTAGACGGCTTTTTAACTCATTTTTGACAAAAATGTTAGTTAACAACTTCTTGCCATGGGGTCTTCATTAGGCAAAGAATAAAAATAAATTCTTCAATAAAAGCAAAATAACTTTGTGGTGCCATTATTAACCTCTACAGACTCAGTGTCGCCAATAAGAGACATAGATGGACAGTTGGAAAAAAATCTCTCAGATCAATATTTGGCATTGTATCCTTTTACAAATTAGTTAAGCTAACTATCAATAGATATTACTAGTGGTATGTTGAATCCCAAATTTAAAATATATTTAGAACTGTAAAAATGTTGTCATTAAAGATGAATTAACGGTCCGTTTATGATTATCCATTGAGTCCGGGAGGATAATATAATTAAAAAGAATATACTTTAAATAAACCACGATGATGAAGGGACTATTTGTCCCGAGATGTGTTGGTATTTCAACAAATTATACAAAGCAGTTTTAAAAGTAGATTGATTTTATAACTCCTTCATTTTTTAACATATTTCATACTTTGGAATTTTTATTTGTAAATAATTCACGTATTTTTAATAATAAAACTAACTTTTTAATAATATTTGTAGACTGAAAGTGTAGTTGTATATACAACATAATGTTTAAAATCATCTCTTTATAAGAATCAAAAGCGTTTTAAAATCATTAAGAAACGTGAAAATTTGTTGCAAATTTAAAAACTTATTACTTTATTGAATTGAATATTGAACATTCCTTAAATATTTTAGTACAGTTTTGTCATCATAATGCTTGATTTATACTCGTAAAAAACATATTCTGCGTACGTTGTTGTAAATAATGTTTTGTTTATTATTTTTAAATTATGTAGAACAAAAGTTTTATCAAACCTATCGTCCTAAAAAAAATAAGTCTAACGTACACATTCTGATATAAATGACTAATGAATTATTTATTCGTGTTTTCGAACAAAAACACGGAAATTTGCATTGGCAGTGAAATTCCAGCCTTAATTATATTAATTAAAATAATATCGTAAATTACACGCAATGGCTTAAGGTGTCGCAACCCCGAGAACTTGGAATTTAGCTAGAAACTTGGTGATTTTTTATAAGGATGTAATCAATTATTTAAAAAAAAATATTGTCGCTTAAAAAGTTATATAAAACCATAACTTTATTAAAAAATTGAAAAAAATCTCGCATCATGTCCCTTCCTCCAGTCATCTATTCGTCCAGCTCCTCCGGCGTGACTAAGATGCAACATTCCCCAGTGCATATTTGTCCGAGACGGAAAAAGGTTCATGCACTTGTAAAGAAATAAAATATATTTATTATCTACATATAATAGTTTACCTTTTTAATAAGTTTTATTAAAAAAAAACATTAATGACATACTTGTAACAAATCACCCAATTTCTACATAAATTTCCAGCTCCCAGGTAGGTATACCCATTAAATAAAATAAGGGTAAATAAAAACAATGAACATTTTTAATTTAATTTATTCTATATTCTTTCCAGCATAATTTTAAACAGTGTATATAATCCAAAACCCTATAAATGCGTGTCGGTACTTGGGAGACGTGATCTTAATGCATTTTTTTAAGTTAAGTGAGTAAATTTCGTCTTATTTTTACTTTTTTTTCTAGGATCAATATTAAAGGCGCATGATTCTTTGACAGTCCATATTTTGTAACAAGATAGCTGACCAGGTCAGCTATCGAAATAAACCGAGGTATGTTTAAGATATTTTAATATTACAAGAAATACGTGTAGCATAGTTCATAGAATAAAAATAGGGCCGCTCAGGTGGTTTGGGCATGTTGAGCGAATGAATGAGGAAATAATGGTAAAAAAGATACATAATGCAAGTGTTGACGGCGCCAGAAAGAGAGAGCGACCACGGAAGACGTGGCATGACCAGATTAACCAGATACTGGAAGATGGTCCTGTTAGAAGCCTCAACAACCGTCGAGCTTGCATGAGAAGATGTATGAATGTAGATGAGGCGAAAGTTGTATGTCAGGACAGAAGAGTATGGCGCTCTATCCTCTCTGCCTACCCCCACGGGGAAACGGCGTGATGGTAAGTTAGTTAGTTAGTTAAGAATTACGTGAATTATCGTATCCACAAAATCTGTTAAATTCCATATTTGTGACGTTCATTATCAATATGCGACACGTTTACATAAAAAAATATTTTTTAAATTGTTTAATTTCGTAAAGATATATATGCAATTTTATGATTTGTGGGGTATAAAAGCAAAGGCAGCAATATCCAAAAAATAATTAAAACGATCATCGAGGATTACTTATTTATAATGTACCGAATTCGACATTTTATAGGAAATATAGCCTATAAATGTATAGGAAACATTATTTTGGATGGAATAGATACAACAAATCTAGAATTCATTACTTTTTAAATAAGTAATCCTCGTTGACTGCAATGAAAACATTTTTGTTAATTTATTGAATATTGCTGCTTTTGCACTCCACCCCCACATTTCATGGGCTTAACCTAAGTTATATATTCTACAAAATTACATTTTGTATAAATATGGAGATGTTACTCTTCGATACTTAACGACACATATATACATATAAAGATATAAGTACGTATGGATATTACTTTAAAAAGAAACATGCACTCGATTATGAGACAGCGATAGTTTCTGTATTAAAATCTGATATAGATTTGTTTGCTCTTTAATTTTTTACATCGTATAGTGTTTTATTCAAATAATTTTTCGTGTTAATTTACTAATAAGTTTTGAATTATTTTGAAATGTGTTATTATTTGTTTATTTTTATTTATATTAATTTGTGATTGTTATTTGGGTCGCTTTCTTATGCTTTTCCTTAATAGTGTTTAACTGTGAGGATGTCTCTTTGCTATGTACCTTATGCATATAAAAATAAATAAATAAATACACAAATAGATAGAGATGAAGAGTGATTTCGGGGCTAAGAGGTGCATGTATTTTGCGCGGAGTCCTGATGAGAAGCTACGCAAAATTTAGAACAAATGTTATTCTATATGCGGGATATAAAAGCAAAAATAGCAATATCCAAAAAAAAAATTAATGCAGCCATCAAGGATTACTAATTTATAATGTACAGAATTCTAAATTTTCTGGTGTGTGTCTTCTGGGGTTTTATCCCGTGTTTTTACGATCTTCCTGGCCGACGTTTCGGATCCCCCTGTAATGGGATCCGAAATGTCGGGCAGAAACGGGTCGGGCTGAGTGGCCATGAAAACGTATGAACATTCATAGCTTATACACTTTTTGGAAAAATGATTTTGGAAAGGGATAGATACATTAAATCTAGAATTTAATACATTTTAAATTAGAAATCCTCGGTGACTGCATTCAAAACATTTTTTTAATTTCTTGGATATTGCTGCTTTGCTTTCATACTTCACATTTATACACATAAAAAAATAAATTGGGCATATAAATTTACACAATTTGGCATATTTATATATGTAATACCAGCTGGTCCTACCCGGCGTTGCACGGGTTAAGGATTAAGTAAAAAATAAGTTTGTGAGGGAAAAGAAAGGTTCCCCTGTTCTCTAAAAAACAATGTTTCCATTTAATGTTAACATAAGTTAATCTAAAATAACTGTAATACTTAGATATATGGTATTGCAGACTTTTTTGTAGATACTAATGTCCTATATAAATCACTTTGCTCTATTGTCAAAAATTTCCGCAGCGTACGCTATATAAGGTTTTTATTTGGTATTTTTTCACACGTTGGGTTACATTATCGAAGTTTTCATACAGATCCCTAACATTTAAAAAAATATTCTATAGTCTATGTTTATTGAGGATAATGTAGAATTCTAAATATGAAAGAATTTTTTAAATCGATCCAGTAGTTTCGGAGCCTATTCAATGCAAACAAACAATCGAATCTTTCCTCTTTATAATATCAGTATAAAAACAAAGAAAATTAATATTGAAAAAAAATAACCCATAAAAACCAAGTTTTTATTATACTCCCTTTCTTTGTAAAATAAAACAACAATTAAAGACGAATTATAACATATACCATAACACTAAAGTTACAGTAATTTAATATATTTCTAAAATGTCAGATGTTTTGAGCCTTGATAAGGCACTTCATGCTTTGAAGATTAAATTCTAAAAACATTTGTCAGTCAATTTAGATTTTCGACATTCGTAGTGAAGTACCTATTATGTATACCGACGAAGTAATTCAAATTTAGAAAATATTCCGCGACGTTGTCGGGTCGCCGCACACTGTAATATATTCGCAATCTAGCGGAACTTTATTCAAAAATTAAAAAGCAAGCAAATAAAAATTAGTAAAATATACCTAGTAGCTAATTACCTAGACTATATGTTTTGATAATTATTTGCTAAATAACAGCATCGGTTTTCATATGGCAACCTGGCAAAGTGACACTTGCATAGGCCGTCATTCTTACAGCAACTTTGTTCGTTAATTTGAGGCATTGTGATCAAGAATAAAGTGAATTTATTTTGAAGTACAGTTACTAAAAAATATATATATTTTATCTTCACGCCTATGGCTACTTTTCAAAATAAACTGTATTACAATATATATATTTTATTGCCAGATACAAAGCCATTTATCGTAAAATTTTTGAAGAAGTGTGACTTTGCTTTGATTTTACAAAAAATATCCATGGGTACCCAACGAGAAAATAATTTTATTTACTGCTTTGGTTCATATTCTGTAAGATTTCATTAAATTTGGCGGCACGTGTTTTCGACACTCATATTTTTTAGTTTTCTTTAGGAGTACCTACAATAATGAAAAGATAAATATTTTAAGTATGACTTTTAAGTGGCAAAAAAGGATCAAAACAGGTGCATTTAGAATTTTATAATACAAAAACACAACCAGGTTGATTCGAAAAGCACGCCTTGAGAACTAAAAATGTACGTTAGCAGTCTTAGCGCAAAAATAGATGCGGAGTTGGAGAAAAGTTATAGAAAATTATCGAAATTTTTGGTTGAACATGATGGGTGGTTTGAAGATATAGTATCATTGCCTTCTAAGTTTCTCGACCTGCTTCCATCCTCAAGTTCACCAGGTTTACGAGATTGTACAAGATCAGTAGGCCTTGGAAGTCATTCAAAAATGTATTTCGAAAATCCAAAAGAGAAAAATCATAGATCTAGTTTCTACAAAAACTCAAGAAGAATTAATGGTCGCCACTGAAGTTAGTCTGAGATCATCCGGGAAAAGGGATGCAGCCAATCTAATGAAAGAGGTAGCTGCTGAGTCTCCTTACTAAGCTACTCGAAAATAAAGCGAGACAAATTTTTGGAGTACCAGAGCCAAACTCTCTCTAGAAGCCGCCTTGACACTAATGGTTAATGCCAAATTGAGTACCCACCAGTATAACACACTGGGACAACAGTCGAGGGGTAAAAATTTAAATATTTATCCAGCTTACCATCTTGTCAAGAAAGCGACAGAGTTCCACCCTTCGCAAGATTCGATTAATTACAAAAATTAAAAAAAGTTATTTTTTACAAGGATTTTATCATTTTATTGAAGTTGTATTGAAGCAAATGAATTTTTCATAATCGATATAAGTTACTGCAATGAAAGTTCAACTTTAAAAAAAAAATAAGTCAGAAATATTGAAAAAAAAATGCAAACTTTGATATTGCATATCTCCATAACTATTGATATTAGGTCATGGTTGCTTGAACATTTTAGATGAGTAGCCGATTTTTAACAAAGTGCTCTCAGGGTTTGCGTTAATTATGTGACATGTCGTATATAAAACAAGCTCAATTTGTGCAAATATAAGTCGAATAAACCGACTTTTGTTTTTTTTCTTGCATGAAACTCTATGAATTTGAATAGATTTTAGGTATGTGCACATATAAAGAATATATTTATAAATATTCAGAAAAATTTTCATAAAAATCTATTCAGTACATCCGGAGATAAAAATTAAATTAGTATACATTGCATTAAGTTCCGCTAGATTTGGAATATATCACAGTGTGGCCGTTGCTAGTAAGCAAACTTTTCTAATGATTCCAATTTGAAAAAACCAATAAAATTTCTAAAAATCCGAAATTATAATATAATTATTAATTTTGTTTAATGAAAATTTGATAGATCTTCTTGATCGTTGCCACGAATCTACTTGCCAAGTTTCAGCTCGATTGGATCACGGAAAAAGGGTTAAAAATCGATCCAAAGTTTTTTCACCCGGCAAGCCGGCAAGTAAGCAAGCAAGCAGACGCCACGAGTTAATATAAAGGGAGTAAAAAAACAGAGAAAGGTTCCCCATGTTTCCCTCAACGTCCTAAAGAATAACTCAATGTAGAAATTAGTTTAGATCGGTCGAGGACATGCTTGGAAATTTTCCGGATGTTGCGTCATAAGATCTTTTACAATAGTATTTATACAGAAATTTACCTTAAATTGATGTAATTCTGGCCTTGTTTGCCTCATACTCATGAACCGATTAGAATTCTGAGTAAATTTCCAATTGACGATATCGTCCGATCGCCTTCTCGGCCCGGTGTGCATTTCGAGCGGAGTGCAATGGTCGGAGCGGCGCTCGGTGCATGTGCAACACTTTTCCTATCGTCAGGTCTGCCTTGTAACAGATTCTAGCCGCAGTCGGTGGGCATTTGGATTCCGTTTCGCAGGGCTTGAAAACTGCACGTACTTTACGCGTAATTCTATTTGATTTACGATCATCTGTCAAATATCTTTTATGGATGAGAAGGAAAATACTAATTTTGAAACGGGTATTGAAAATCATTTGAATCAAAACTCATTTGCTTTTTTGATTTTCCTGCAAGACACTCGTCTAGTGATTAAATAAGATTTTATTTAAATATTTCTATTCAGGGTGTAACAGGAAAAAAATTCACACGAACAATCGGAATAAATTCAGGTTCGCATTAAGGGATGTGATATCGTTGTAGAAATTATATTTTTTTTTATTACCGATAAATCGTTATTTAAAGGGAAAAAGACGTATATGCAAGATGCAGGAAAAAATGGAAATAATTGCAAACATAGTTTAACATTTCTTATCAAAATAGCGTCTGTCTTATGAATCCACAAAAGAAGTGGTAAGATGAAATACAAGTAAAAAGAAGAATAAATAGGGATGCAAAGAAGAAACAAGAGAGAATCTAATTTGCTTAGAAGATAAAAAAAATACGGAAAAGTAACAAGTAAGACTAAAAAATCTATAAAATATGATAAATAAGTAAAGCAATCATAGTATAGAGCACCAGTCAATAAAATATGTAAAAATTCTCACGGCAAAGAGAACAATATAGAATATAAGTTCGTAATAGATAAGTGACAAGCAAGTAGAACATTCTATGTTTCAAGTTCTTTATTCTGATTTTTCTATCATAGTTTTCTGTTCATTTGCGTCCAGTGTTAAATACTACACATACACATATCACCATCACGGTACATGTCTTACGCGGTCTATATTCTAGATGGGCCCTGATTGGAATACCGGGCCAACTAAACGAATTTAATTTCACATGTAACCTCAATTTATTCACAATAAATTCAGTGCAAATAGACTGTGAGTATTTTCATATTGCCCTGTGTTTTCGTTTACCACTTCTGCTTTTGGTTCAGACGCTTACCACGTGTCTCACAATACTCGCATACATTACGTCACATATTCCACGAACACCGGAAGATTCGGTAGGTAGGGTCGGAGTTCTTCCTTACGCTACGGTGAATTACGAAGCCTTCTATATACAAAAGTCTTTTTATATTAAGGGCCGGTTGCGATTATAGTTGGCAACAACAGTTTAAACTGTTACCCTCGTTTAAGCCGGCGCAGCGCGCGTGTGCGCCGCGCGCGATTTTTGACATCTGTCATCTGTATCGTTATTTTAATTAATTAAAAACTTTGTAAAAACCACTTGGAGTTACTTTACGTCTACCGGTTTGATACCATTGTATCTTATCAGGACAATACCACTTGTTAAGATGGACGCATACTCGCACGAGTATGCACACCCGCTCAAGGACGCATATTCATGCGTACGTAGGTATGCGTCCGTCCTGACGAAGATACTGTGGTAACGAAACCGGTATATGTAAAGTAATTTATAGAAAGTTTTTAATTAATTAAAATTAATAATCATGTCCAACCACAAAGTTAACGCTATAAATTCAAAAATAAAAAAAATAAAAAAATAGTTTTTATTCAATTTTTCAATTTACAGCTTAAACTGTCGTCGCCAACTATAATCCAAGTTGATACATCCGGCCCTAAGTCCTCTACAAATGCGTCCAACATGCGAGCTTCCAAGATAATAAATACGTCCGTGTCCAATTTTGTACATTTATAAAATACAAAATTATACCAAAATTATTAATTTGACGGAACGCGTTGTGTTATCTCGTATTTCTGCTGATTAGTGATGTGCAGGAGCTTTCAGTAGTATTTACAGTAGCCACGTGTGTTCTTATTTATAAGTTTAGCTATTTTTTATTAATTTAATGCATCAGTAACGTCTACTCGATATCGCATTTTAGAAGCGAGAATAGTTATGATGTTAATAATTAAATATTAAAAAATATTGATTGTATTATTTGTATATATCTACTTCTTTTATTTGATTAATTACACCAACATGTTTCAGAAAAACCTTGTGAAATGTTGTATAACTATATAGTTAACTATATAGTTATACAACATCCTGACGATGGAAAAGTTTTTCTGAAACATGTTGGTGGAATAACTCATATAAAAGAAGTAGATGTATACAATAATATAAATAAATATTTTTTAAAATATCAATCTACAATGTTACTGAATCAATTGAAAAAATAATTAAATATTAATTCTGGACGTTTGAAATCAGTGAATTTAAAAACATAAATCACGAGAAAACTATTTAAAACGTTAAACTACCCAGCGAAAATAAATTTTAGATATTAATCGGATGATATTTGACAAAAAATTGTACAGATACATATTAAAAAATTATTTTATGAGAAATTTTTTGAAAAAAAAAAAAGGCCGCATTATGCTTATTTCCGTGGTGTTCCTCCTCCGTGACTGACTTTCGCCGGCGCACGTTTTTTCAAGACAGAAATGAAAATTGTGTAGGTACTTATTAAGAATATTTCAATTTTATTTCTTAAGAAGTGTATACGTTTCACTTATATCTAGAATAAATGTGTACCGGGGAGAGTTACATGTCAGTCACGGAAGAGGAGCACCACGGAATAGACATGACATGGTCATTTTGTTTTTTCATTAAATAATTTTACATTAAAATAATAGTTTAATAAGTGTCATAAAACAATTAGTCATCTTTTTATAAAAATTACCTAATTTCTGCCTATATTTTATCCTACCAAGGTAGTGTTACCCCTTAACTGATTTTACCAATTAAAGATAATAGTAAATTTTGAAATATTATTGAAAAAAAAAATAATGTCAATCATATATAGCGTTGTATTAAACCTACAAAATGCAATGATTTTGCTTAGTTCTGAAATATCATTCGTTTGGCTATTTATTAAATATTTTAATTAATGTCGTTCTAGATGAATATGTGCAACTAAATAAATTAACTGGAATTTGATGAAATATTCGATCTCGTTGTGCTACATAAGATTCTCAGCGGAGCTATTGATTCTCTCTCTCCATCTGATATAAATTTGCATGTTAAACCCCGTATAAGAAACCCGGAGTTCTTCAGAATAAGCCAGCACACTAATAATGTCGGTTACTTTTCTCCCATCACAAGGTTGTGTCGCAGATATAATTTGTATTGTGCTGACCCTAACATTGATGCTGATATTCCTGCAGTTACCTTATCTTCGTTCAAAAACTCACTCATACACAACATCCATTTTCTAAACGATGACCTGAACCTATAGACCCATTAAATCAATTATTCATTAAATACTAATCGCACTACATTCAAACACTAAATGTACAACACACATAAATGTAAATGTAAAATATACTTAAATGCAAATATATATGTTACTAGAGCGTGCCGAAGACACCTGTAATTGGGATAGTGGGCATAGTCTTCACTATAATGTTTATCATCAGAGTATCATGTACCTATTATCGTGTTAGTGTCTCTAATAAATAAGTAAATAAAATAAAAATATGGCTTACGGCCTATTGTACGGCTGGCTTAAGTGATCACTTTACGCAATTATATCATCAGCATCAATACAACTCATGATAGACTACTGCATCTATCAAATTTTTGGAGGTTGTGTACACGTTTAACTTGCACACCTTGTGTCATATGTACGTTTATTTTTACTACCGCCACCTGCGATCGAAAACTTTGTCATTTCCATAATCCAGTACAGATGTCATTGATAATGAGATATTTATATTTTGATTGCAGCAATATTCTTTATATGTGCATACGACATTCTGCCGAATTATTAACGTTACACTAGGATACGCCTGAAAACTGTTAAAATTTTTAACGCCTTTTTAGACTAGTTTTTATACAGGGTTATTTGTAAAACATTAATAACCTCGCAGGACTATACTCCTGCCTTGATTATGAGTCGAAAATGTTCAAGCTATTACGACCTAATATCAATGGTTATTGAGATATGTGACATCAAAGTTTGCATTTTTTTTTCAATATTTCTGACTTATTTTTTGTAAAACGTTGGACTATCATTACAGTAACTAATATCAATTACGAAAAATTCATTTGTTTCAATACAAGTTAAATACAATGATTAAAACCCTGAAAAAATTCCAATTGGAATTCGAAGGTTTTTATTTTTTTATTTGACTTGTATTAAAGGGAATGATTTTTTCATACTCGATATAAATTACTGTAATGATAATCCAACGATTTAGAAAAAATAAGGAAATATTGAGAAAAAAATGCAAACATTGATGTCGCATATCTCCTTAATTATTGATATTAGGTCATGATAGCTTCAACATTTTCGACTCATAATCAAGGCAGGAGTATAGTCCTGCGAGGTTATTAATGTTTTCCATATAACCCTGTATATTCAGAATATTTCAAAATATGTCGATACCTTTCGCGCAGTAAGACGCCGCGTCTCATGGCCGCGTAACTTGAGGGACTGGCGTAAATGTGACTCGTAAATGATAAGAGATGGCACCATAAGAAGAAGACGCCTTTCCGAACTAATAAAATGTAAGAGAACTATACGAAACGTCGGCCCGAAAGGTCGTAACAACACGGCATGATACCCCAGTAAACACAAACTTGAAGATATGTGAAAATGTACTTGTCGCCGCTGAATTTCTTGACCCAAGATTGACAAAGCCTTCGACACGACATCCGTCCTGTCAGCATTTACTATTTTAACAAGTGTACATTGTAATATGTACATTTTATCATATAATTGTCTGTAAATGTAAAATGTAAAGATACTCCTCTCCTACACACGAGTCTATGGCCCGGTTGCGCCATCTAAAGTAAAGGTAAAGTTTTAGTAAAAAAGTTACATGAGTAACGTTTTTTACTAAAACGGGTTGCGCCATCTATGGTAAAAATATTTAACTCGCCGAAGTACATACATCTGAGTAACTTTTTTTTACTCTCCAAGATAGATGGGTAAAGGTAAAAACGTTGGTAAAAAAAATGGCCGTCCTCTCACAGCTGATTTGAAAATGTGACATTTATCCATATAGGTACTTGTCATTTGAATTTTGTCGCTGTCATTTTCGTATTGAAATTTGTAAACATTAAAATGAATCTTTTAATTTCGCGTTATTTTAGCGATGGTTTGACGTTTGTTTCATTTGTTTCATAGAATAAAGTGGTTTGTTTGAACTGGTTTTGAACCGCAAAAGTACGTATTGCCAGTGGTGAAAAACTGAAATAAATCAAATTCCATAGACAAATGCGGTATTTGAGGTTTATTCCGCTTGGCACCCTATTAGCCTTATGATTGGTTTGACAGCGGTAAAAAAGGCGTTTGTGCAACCCAAAATCGAGTTTACTCTGAGCTGAGGGTAAAAAAAGTTACTCGGGTCAATGATACTCGAAACAAATTTACTTCTGCTGGCGCAACCGAGCCTATGTCACTCATGTAGAAGAGAACAATCCATCATAAGTAACTAGCTCTATCTTTTAAAAAAAAATGTATTTGTAAAAAAATTAATAAAATTAAAAAAAGTCCTCGTAATAACATCCACGCATTATTAATTATCTTAAGTAAAACTTTAAATAATGAATTCATAGGCTTAAAACCAATGTACAAACCACGCACACACACACACACAATTACACCCACAAGATATACACTAATCACATCACCTTTAATTGTAATTTTATAGATATTATTGTGAGCGACAAATAGATGTATGGACCAGATATAATTCAAATGTTTTAATCTCTTACTTTGTAAAACATCTTAATGCATTTTAATCTTCAATTCGAATAAATGAAAATAAATAAAGAAATCATATTTTTAACGTTATATACTTTTTTTATTTTTTTTATTTACTTTTGTTATTTAACGTTATATATTTGGAAAATATTAATAACCTCGCAGGCCTATATTCCTGCCTTGATTATGAGTCGAAAATGTTAATGGTACTATGACCTAATATCAATAGCTATGGAGATATACGACTTATATTTTGTAAAACGATGAACTACAGTAACTTACACAGTAACAGTAACAGTATATCAAATACTAAAAATTCATTCCCTTTAATACAAGTCAAATAAAATAATAAAAATCTTCGAATTCCAATTGGAAATTTTGCAAGGTTTTCATCATTTTATTTAACTTGTATTGAAACGAACGAATTTTTCGTAATAGATATAAGTTACTGTTTTATGGTCCAGCGTTTTACAAAAAATAAGTCAGAAATATTGAAAAAAAAATGCAATGTTTAATGTCGCATATCTCCACAACTATTGATCATAATAGCTTGAACATTTTCGACTCAGAATCAAGGCAAGAATATAGTCCTGCGAGGTTAGTAATGTTTCATAGATAACCCTGTACATGTTCAAATCTGAGAATCGTTAGTTTATTTGGATGGACTATGCAAGTTTTGTCTTGACACTAAGCTTGGATTTTCTTATCACCGCACGCTAGAACGCCGGCCGCACATCCGATTATAGGCTAGGAAATATTATTTATATATTTATACACACCTGACTTTGGAAGGGTTAGATACCTACATAAAAATCTAGAATTCAGTCCATTCTAAATTAGCAATCCTCGGTGACTGCATCAAAACATTTTTTTTTTTTTGAATATTGCTGCCTCTGCTTTAATACCCGTCAAATATGTGCGTGTTGCTAGAGCAAGCCGAAGACACTTGTAAGTAAAATTTTGGGTTGAGTGTGAAATAAATAATATTATTTTTATGCATCATTAAATCTTAATCTAATTGTAATCCTAATCACAAATCAATTTGACGGATGAAAAAGTGTATTCACGTTTCACAGCCGTTCGGAATATTCTTAGAATCAGATCATCTGGGATATTCTGTCGTGTATATACGAAGAACTTTTCTGACATTGGGTATAAACATTTTCTGGCCGAAAAGACATACACACAAGGCAGAATACATCAGAATTTTTTTTATTTCCAATACTCTAAATCTGCTTTTGTTACTCTTTTGCTCATTTAACATTATATTATTTTTGATATAATAATACGATATTAAATATTCGAGTTGGTGCCAAAACCCGCGTGGTTTGGCCTCAAAATTGAGTACTTCAGTCACGTCAATCGGTTGGCACAATATTCTATTAATTAAAAATGCAATAGATAACTTTAATCTTAATAATTCAGCGCAGCATGGATGCTGACCTTCTCAACGGCAAATTTTGCGCGCCTTGCACATAAATATTTATTGTAGATTTTTGAATGTCATTAACATATTTAGATATTCATTAATCTTTTAAATACAGGTTTTAAGCAAGTTTATTAAAATATGACCACATTGAGAAATAAATAATTCGCAATATATGTATAAATGCCTCAAAAATGAAGCACGTGGTCAGTGCACGCGAATAAAATATTTAGGTTGAAGACAGTGTCCGAAGGGGTTAATAATTTAACATCCCAAGATGGTAGTAAAAGATGCTTTAATATCTGTAAGCGATTGCTAGGGTTAAAAACATTCAGTAACTGAAGAAAACTACTAACGTACACTACCATAATGCTAATTACATATACTGCTAAGGTGTTGACAATAGCAGGAAGGGAGACGATGGGAAATGGAGTATAGCGGCCAAGGGCAGGCATCAGTGAATAACAGCTGTGGAGGATCGTAACTACCAGCCTAACATACTTGTGGGTTAGCGCTGTTCGAAAATAAATCTGTTATAAATAATAAATTTATTATTAATGTTTAAAGAATTAACTTTGTGGTTAGACATTATAATAGAATGTTAGTTAACTTAGTAAAAACCACTAACAGATTTAAGAATCTACCAATTAATATGTAGCTCGTGTCCATCACATTATATTGGAAGGACATCTCGTAATTTTAATACTAGAATCAAAGAACATATGAGGTGTCTTAATAACGCCAATTTTTCCGAATTCGCAAACCATCTCATAGAAAATAATCATAAATTTTGACTCAAAAATAGGGGTGAAAATATTAAATACTAATAATAAAGTTTTAAAATTAAATAATTTAGAATTTTTTACATCAGAGAAGCTGTGCTGTGAATAATAAAGCACCATTAATTAATAACCAAATCAATTTTACATATAGCTCTTTATTTAATTTATCTTTCACCAAAGATTTGGTAACACCCACTTTAGACCCCGCCCCCTCTCACTCTCTCCCGGTAGATTCCTGAATGTTCAGTACTCTGACAAGATTAACACGCATGTGATCTATATTGGTGAAAGTTTAACAAACAAAAACAAAATGATTGGGGTGTATAGTGTTGTGAATATAGTAGTGTAGTGTTGGTCCTGACGAAGAGACGGGTACGTCTCAAAACCGGTAGACCTTAAATCTGGTAGTGGTTTTTACTAAGTTAACTAACATTCTGTTAAATCTGTCTTTATTTGTCTACTACTGAAAATTCGTTCTATATAGTAGTAAGTTTTTGAACAATTTAAAGTTGAATATGCACTCTTAAGAAAGTGCTGCAAAAAAGCAACATTGAAGTTGACAACCTTGGAAAACTCTGCTGAATGTCCTTGCCTACTTGCATAAAAACTTAATCCATTTATTATATCGTTCATGGTAGCCATTATTAGCATTCGTGGTAGCTTGGGTGTCACGGATATAAACAGTAAGCGGGGAAAATGACAGTTGAGATGGTACGGGCATACAAGACGGAGACCACCAGACCACACGGTGAAGCAGACAATGTCTGTGGAGCTTCATCGACAGTTATCCAGAGGAAGACCAAAGAACTCCTGATCGTCCAAAATCTTGCAGAGAAATGGCCTACATGAAAGCGACACCCAGACCAAAAAGGTACAACCTAAGAACGAGAAGAGCCGACCCCAAAAGCCCACCTAGGCAATGAGTTTGGACAGCGCAAGGAAGAAGAAGACTAGATTTGCAGTGCAGTAATCAGATTTGATTAAACAAATATTTTTTTGAAAACTTGCGTAATAATCGAGTTTTTTAATGTGAATTAATAGTAATTCATTCGGTACTGAATGTGTTATTGCCTAGTTTTTGAAATATAGAAACGGGTATATGGTTGACCTTGATCAAATCAATGTCGATATTAGGTCATCAAAATAAATCTTGAAAAACGTTGTATTTTGCATTTTTTCAAGGACGCCCGGATATACTAACCTGTGAGCGGCGTAATTTATTAAAAAATTTAGTACATTTGACTTCGATAATTATACTATTATCTTTATATTTCCCAGCGCACACATAAACATGTATTTTTAAAATTCACCACAATAAGAAAAAATTAAAAATTAAAAAAGATTTTTTTTTAATTTTTTCTCATGTAAAATACAAAAATACGAAAAAATATAATAGATGTACATAATATTATCCCGTTAGTGTTAGGTTTACCCAAAAAGAACGATTTTTGAAAATGAGAAGAAATTATTTAGACACGAATTTATTGTAATCCCCTAATCAAAAATTTATTATTCAATATATTCGACCTCCTTTTATCGTTGTAATTTTTTTTTTTATTCCTTGTTTATGAAAACTCACAACAGGCTTTGAGGCCAAATAGTCTGTTGGAGCCGTTTCTATTTCACTAACTTATTAAATTTTCTTCTATTTAAATAATACTACAATGCGATTACGACCACTCGAAGGAAAGTGCGTACGTAGGTCGTGGAATAAAAGAGCGATGGTAGTTTTTTTTTATTTATTATTTATTTTGTTAATTTTTTCGGAGATATGCTCCGGGATCAAGTGAAGATGTACAGAATACGTTTATATAAAAACAACAAAATATATGACGCGCGCAGGTCTGCGTGTTGTTACGGCAGGCACCCGACAGGCAGTTTTCATATTTCTTGTATCTAAATAATCACAATTTGAAAGGGAAATTCTTGCACTCAATTGAAAGAAAAATGTATCAAATGCAAATGTGTCACTTTTTATTGTAATACAATAATGTAAAGTCACACAAACATGCCTTTTAATAAAACGAATTTTTTGTGTGGAACAATCAGGTCAATTTTTTTGATGCCTCAAGGTAGTTTAATCCCTTAAAGGTTGAGGGGGAATATGTATTACACTTTAATAACTGCATCTTAATTAATATTTTGCATTAAAACCGAGTCTAAGTCATTACCGGTTGCCAAAATTGATGTATCCGAGAAAAGACTACAGATGTCTCTAGCATGGTCCATTCAAATAAACAAAAGATTCTCAGATTTGAACATACATGGAACATTAAAAAATTTGGTAATATGTGGATGTTCTGACGATGGAATTGGTGAACGTTGCGTTGTGGAGAGTGATCGCTTAGTAGTGATGTGTTAGCTCGTAGAGTAGTAGTGATAAGTTAGCTCGTAGAGGTTGTGAGCCCTGGGATATCGTATAAATGACACAGTAAGACTTCTATAATTTATCTTAATTGAGTCTAAGGCTCGGTTGTATCAAGTTAGATTAAAGTAAAAACGGATTATTTGTTTGGTGGAGAGCGCAAAAATGTATGCTTTCAACGAACTTTTACTTTAATCCAACAATACAATCGGGCCTTGGTCGTAAGAATATATCCAAATTAGATAATGGACCAGATCTCGGTATAGATCCATCCTCTTTTCAGGTGCAAAAGCCGCCATAAGGCTTTGTCTTACTTGCCTTGATTAGGGATGGCCCTTACTTGCATGGCAGCAAAATCCAAAAAAATTAAAAAAATGTTTTGTATGCAGTCACCGAGGATTACTAATTTAAAATATACTGAATTCTAGATTTTATGTATCTATCCCTTTTATTATAGATTGAAAGGATATGTTTCATATAAAATCTCGAATTTAGTATAAATAAATTAGTAATCCTCGATGATTGCAATTTTTTTTGGATATTTTTTATTTCATTTTTTTTACGCTTCAACAGCCAAGAGGCCCAATTATAGAAGCGAAACACATCACAGAACACGCCAGCTTGAGTAAATCACATAGATTAATTGTGACCTCACCGGGAATCGAACCCGAAACCCTCGGTATCAACAGCCTAATAGGCTACGAGGGCCGCCGAGGGACATTGCTGCCCTAAACGCCTTTGGGGTAGTAGGTACTCACGAAAATGGCGCTATATAAACGATTCAATTATTATTATTTTGCTTTTATACCCCACAAATAATGTCAAAGTGCCAACTCTATTTTGTTTTCATCATTAACTTCAGATTGCTGAAGTGTTATATTAAAAGATATTTTATTTTTTACATCATTTTTTGTATTTGAACATGTTAATCACTCAAGAATGAAATAAAATCTATATTTATATTATACGTATATGTACTTGTGTGTCACCGAAAAAATATTTTTTAGTATATATATATCTATTGGAACATGAATTCAAAGTATTTAAAACCTCTAGATAATACAAAATTAAATAAATCTAAAATACTAAATGTAAAATAATCGTTTATAAGGTATAAAAAACAGGGACGAATGGAGATGCCTTGTCAATACAATGAGTCCACGACTAGGACAAGGGGAAGAAGATGAGATGACATGAGATGAGATATGAATTTATTGACTTGTGTACATAATATGTTGACTTGTGTTGTAATTCATAAAATAAAAATGTCAAATGTTTTCAATTACAATAATTATTAATTAACATTGATTGAATTAAATTACGAATTGATACTTAACCGTCGATGCATAATAAGGAATCTCCTAAATATAATAATTTCGTAAATTCGTAATTGCTATAATTAAAACATTAGATAATTAGAGTGCTTAATAAGATAATTAGGCTCAAGCAACACGAAAAGATCGAAATTACACGGTCTTGACATGTTAATAATATTATTTTATTGATTTTATTTTTCACGAATTTTTAGCTTCAAAATCCTGCATTTATTGTGTCCCGTGATTTATTATTATTTATGATATTATTATGTAGGGACTACTAGTAAAATATTTGATAATTTCTGAGATATTCAAAATTCATACTTAAGATTTTTTTTTGTTTAAATACAGATGTCGTGTGTTTTCCGACATATCGGAATCGGTGATATTAATTTGCGATACACCGATACATTTTGAAATTCGCACTACAGATAATGCATGTGTAACCGCGTCATCTTCGCGCTTAAGTCGTTCATGTTTAAGCGCGGCACAATTTGTCTGTGCCGGACGAATACATGTCATATCAATATTCTTACTATTCTCAAACTAAGCCAAATATCGGTATCGGTATGGTATCGGCAAAAGTGCGTATCGATGCATCCCTTAAATTGTATTTAAGTAGAGTAAATTAAATCATCACGAACCCTTAACTATTGTATATATTATACAAGTTTTTCAAACATAATTTTAATAAAAAATATCTTTCTAATGCTGGCGTGCAGGTCCGTATAAATTCACTTCGTATAATTTGTTTTACGTACTATATATTTTTAAAAAACAAAAAAATTTCAAGCTTGGTTTACTAATAAATTAAAAATTTAATTAAAATCAAGAATTAATATTAAGAATTGACAAGTACGTGGTATAAAATAATATTTTCGAGTTACCAAGAATATTTATTATAAGGTTGCAAGTTAAAAATGCTCTAATGATTGTTATTTAAATAGACGTCAAACTAGAGTGATAGTAATTTCATTTCAATATGTATTTTACATTATTTTAAATTATTAAATCAACAAAAATAACATAGTAAATACAAAGAATGGTAAACATAAAAGCCAATAATAGGTTTTCACTGATAGTAAAGTGTGGGCGAGAAGAACAGCTGAATAAGTCAATAAAATCGAGTTTTGAGTTAAGTATGCAAAGTTGTTCTTGGGATCTAGCAAGGAAAAATTAGATAAGTCAGAAAATAAAAGAAAGTGCATATTTTTCATATTTTGGAAAATGACAAACTACTTGATTTATTTATTGAAAAATTTGGTAAAAAACAATGACGTTAGTCAATTTAGTTCAACGTCCTTGTTCAAAAAACAAATATACTAGTGCAAAAATTAGATAAAAAAAACAAAGGCTTTAAGAGATATTTCGTAAACAAATGAAATTCCCAAATTTTGTTTTGGCTCTCCTAAAAACATGTATTCTTTTACTCATTCGGTTATTCCTTTCGCCCACAAAATTATACTATTGCTTTAAATTTATAAATAAATAATTTATACTATTTACTTATATTCTTTGAATAAACTAAAACGTACACTATTGATTGAATCGGCGTTAACTTAAAGGAGAGTTTTATAATGATCTTTGTTAAGGATAATTTTGAAAAACTCTACTTGAGTGTATTCACACTAGAATTTCGAGAGAATTCGTAGCTCTCATCGCTTCTAGTTTATATACAAGTTGTAACAGAGATAGTCCACAATACCTTACATGCGGATTCTTGCCTTGATTATGAGCCGAAAATGTTCAAGCAACCATGTAATATCAATAGTTAAAGAGATATGCGACGTCAAAGTTTCCAATTTTTCAATATTTATGACTTATTTTTTGCATAAAGTTAGACTATCATTACAATAATTCACATCTAATATGAAAAATTCATTCCCTTTAATTAATACAGGTCAAATAAAATGATAAAAACCTTCCAATTCCAATTGGAAAACATTTCAATTGGATTTTTTTCAGAGTTTACATTATTTTATTTAACTTTTATTGAAACGAATGAATTTTTCGTAATCGACATAAGTTACTGTTTTTTTAATTTTATTTTGAGTTTTTTTTATTTAAATTATTTTTTTACAAATACAATGTGGTTTTTTTTACAAGGTAGTGATAGTTACTTATGAATGGATGTTTCTCTACTACATGAGTGTCATAAACTCGTGTGTAGGAGAGGAGTATCATTACATTATACATTTACAAAGAATTATGTGATAAAATGTACATATTCATCAGGTAATAAGTATATGTATAGACAATCAAGTAATAATAAGTAATGATGCTTCAACGTTTTGTAAAAAATAAGTCGGAAATTTTGAAAAAAATACAAACTTTGTATTATGTCATTGCTGGAATATTTTCGACTCATAATCAAGGCAGGACCTGTAAAGTATTTTTCACAGTATATAATTTCACCTGTCAATGATAGCTACTGGTTCTCTCGAAACTCGAGTAGTGTTAATAAAATCAAGCAAAGTTAGAATAGGGTGTAATTTTCAAAATTATCATTAAATTAATGTTTGAATCCTGAACATGAAAATAAAAATATTTAATAAAAACACTCACGTATTTCCGCTTGGATTCCAACTAGCAGCGTGGCACACAATATCACAAATAAACTTGTCATTTTTACAAAAATATAAAATATACAATCACAAGTGAGGATACTGTGAGCGGCAGGCTAGGCTGACTGACCTGGTCCTAGCTGGTCCGTGGTTACCTCCTCGCACTACCCGACCGGCTGTGAGTGAGTCGGTACAAGCGGTGGTCTGCTGCCGGCGAGAACTGTCTGCGCTATTTCAACATTAGATAGATTCAGTTGGTCGCGGCGGTAAACGCGCAGGTCGCGAAAATGAATTAAAAAAAAAAAATTTTTTTCGAATAAGTCTAATGCGACTACTGTGTGAACTAGAAAGGTGAGAATTAATGAAAAAAGTAACCCATAAAAACAAAGTTTTTACAATACTCCCTTTCTCATTTTCGGGTTTCGTGTCTACCTTATGCGTCGGAATCTCCATACAACTTGTATGAAAAACCATTAAAAATTTGAAAAATCCAAAATTATAGGTACTTTAATTATTATTACTTTTTAACGAAAATTTGATAGATCTTCTTGATCGTCGCCACGAGTCTGCTTGCAAAGTTTCAGCTCAAACGCCTGAGTGACTAAATTTCCACCGCGTTCAGTCTCCTTTTTTTCCTTTTCTGCCAATTCCAGGCTTTACTTCTATACATCCGAGTTGGCACTAGAACGCCGCTAGTTTTGCTTCCCTCGATGGATTCTTATTGGCCATAACTGGATTCGGAGCATTAACATGTCTCTATAATTAGCATAATTGCATTCCAAAAAAAACTAAAAATTAGTTATATACGGTTTCTGACAGCTTACTATGATATCTTTATGTTCTGAAATCATCTGAGGTCTAAATGCTACAGTTTTATAAATTCAGTATTTTCTAACCCACATCGCTGCCAGCGCCGTTAAATTAACTCATAAAATGCCCAGTGTGACTGTTTTCTGTGGCTTCAAATTTATAAATCATCAGTTTACCCGCGTGGCTTCGCAGGCGTAGACTTTTAGTAACTTATAGTAATATTTTATCAATTTGTGTAATAACCTTGACATATACCTAGATATTGTCGTCGATGTCTTTTTTATATAACTTTTTGAGTTATATAACTTGTTTATAAAAAGTATTTGAATATCTCTTACCGTTAAGGTAGCGTTCGTAAAAAAAAACATCGCTCGGCCATTTTTTCGTCAACTTTAGTTGTAAAATAGGTCGCCATTTGAACAAGATAAAATATAGCCTATGTCCACCCTGAAAACCCATTCTAATTATTGGTAAAATAATTTTTGGAATCGGATGAGTAGTTTCGGAGATTACCTCCTACATCCAAACTTACAAATATAAGTATACATTATCATATATTAGAATAGTTGGCAAAATAATATATTAATTGAAAACATCCATGTGGTATGGATGCATTACGACGTACTTTTTAAATTCTACTGTTACTACACGATGATAATTTTGTTGTAAACATTTTCAAGTGGGTTGAACGTTTTGTATGCCTCGGATAATACTGTGTGTAGAAAGAATCAGACATTCTGTAGAAAGAATCCAGTCTCTAATATGCGTCATATCTTCGTAAATAAAAGTTTTCTTCTAATAATTAGGTAAAATATCTTTATTACCCTTTTCAAAACTTCACCCTCTTCAAAAAAATATGCAAAAGTGAATTAAATGTCGACGTATTAGGTTTTTTAGATTCAAATTTTTAGAAGCCAATTCGTCTATGTTTTTTGGATTGGTCGCTTTATGCAAAACTACTTCCGTTTGTGCGCAACTATGATTTTATCCAATTGCACTAGAAATTTAAAAAAAAAATCAGCACTAAAACGTTTAAAATTAAAATGTAATAAAAGTGTACTTTTACGTTTGTTACGTTAATGCTTCAATACGTTCAATTTACGTTCAAATAGGTCGAAGAATTAGTAATTTCACCTTTGGCGGGGATGCGATATGACAGGTGTATAATACTTAAGATCCCGCATTTCCGAGAAAACTAGAATAAATATACTTTTTGAATTTCTCTTCTGTTGCGACGTTCGTCCTTCAAGTGCCGCCTTCCCAGGAATGAACAATAAATTGTCGTAAGGTAAATTAACATCTTTCAAAAGATTTATGTATATTCTCATAGTCATTATTTATTTCTTATTATATTTGTCGCGCAATTTTTATTTACGTTTTATTACAATCCGGCACGTGTACTAAGTTACTACTACTTACTTACTACTTTAATTCTTACTCTTAGGTATACCTACTTTCATCTTTTTCATCATCATTGGCGCTACAGCCCACTGTGATCCTTGGCTCCTCCAGAATTTTTCGCCATTCCACTCGGTCCTTCGCCCGCCTCTTCCAGTTGTCAGTCCACCGATTGATTGCCCTTGATCTCACCCTACGCCATCTATCCATCTTAGCTTCGGTCTTCCCACACTTCTTCTCTCCTGTGATTGGGTATTGTGAATCTTTTTCTGAATTCGATTTTCTTCCATTCCCTGTATATGTCCGAACCATCTGAGACGATATATCTTTATGTATTTAACTATGGTGGGCTCATTGTAAAGAATTTCCAGCTCGTACCTCATACCTTATCCTCCATATTACGTTTTCACAGAAGGGTCCAAAAATTTTCCTCAACACCTTTCTTTCGAAAACCGGAAGCGCATTTTCGTCTCTCTTACTTCTTAGGAACCAGCATTCAGCACCATATATGAGCACTGGCCGTAGAAACGTTTTATAACTACAGCAGTAATTGTATGCTTTTTGTCAACAAATGAGATTTGAGGTGTTTGTGGAATCCAAAATAGCACTTATTTGCCACTGCCACTTTTTGCATATTTACTACCACAACTGCGGGCTTATTTCTAAAGGCTTGGCAATTTCTTCCAACCACCCATAATGGTTGAAATAGGTTTTTAGAAAACAATATTAGGTATAACAATACTAACCGTAAACCTGTGAAAAATTGCGGGATTTTGAAGCAAAAAATTCATGAAAGAAAACCATATTCTTTTCAGTATTATGAATGTGGATGGATAGTGAAGTACTGTCAGCTGAACGGAGTGAAACACCATGATTAGATAGAAAGATGAATGTAGATTTTAAGTACTGAGGTGAGTGAGAATTGAAAATAACAATACAATATGGATGTTATGGCGTTATTAGATTTGATTTAACTTGTATAGTAATATAATAATTGAGACTTACAATTATGAATGAATAAAATTCTCCTGACTACTGAATGCGTTACTGTTTAGTTCCGAAATGTATTATATAATATGCTATTGATTGGGTTTAGTTCTTATCCTATAGTTGATGTTATTTTAGCGTTGGCCCACGTTGATGCGATTACTGTTCTCCCATATAATCAAACATAATAATTTCGTTGTCTGTCCGTCCGTCTGTCTGCTGTCCACGTAACTTCGTGTAACTGTCTTTCGTTCGAACTCACGGTTAAAAAAACGGCCGGAGATGGGACTTGAACCCCGGGCCACCAAACCCGAACCGGCCGATTAACGCACGTTGCTACGGCCGCATCTCCGCAGACCGCCAAAAAGATACTTTAAATATATACTAGGGCTTAGCAAAGATGCGAACCAATGTTTTGTTATTTTTGACGGGCTCCAGCTATATATTTTATTATTCTCTTTACAATCATTCTTATAATTTTCGCCATCTTCTTCTTCTTATCAATTCTACCGTAGTACACAACCTACTACTTCTCTCATTGGTATGTATAGACATTACGTGCATTTGCGTATTGTGAGTGCACTCCACTGGGAAAGAAGGAAATAATGAAATTTGATTACATTTATTCTTGGCATTTAGAATTTAATTTGTTAGAAAACAGTCGCTTAGCATTGTACTTTGTGTAGACAGGCACTAGTTGTAACCCGCCAAAAATGACGGTACTTTTACATGTCGGTTCCTAAGAAAAAAAATCGTAAGAAAAAAAATCGAAAAAAATTTTTTTCGTAAAATATTTTCTTAATATTTTTCGCAAAAAAGTTTACGTAAAAAAATCTAAAGAAGCTATGGACGTTACACAAGGTTACGGGAACAAACCGATGTACAGACGGACGGACGGACAGACAGACAACGAAATTGCTATAATTGGGATTTTTAGGTAGCTACCGCGTAGGTTCTGAATCAAATAATATCTTTATGTATTTGCACAAAAAAAAATATTCGAACGTATATGTAAATTTCAGCGTATCAGAAAGGAAGTGATATAATATGCAGTCACTATGGTAAAGTTTGTAATCTATTTGTCTTAATCGACGCTTAATTTTTCTGAAATTACGAAAATGCACGACATTAAAAATAAAAATAAGAAATGTCAATATAGGAAATTTATGATTTACACTTTGTGTACAACGCTATAGAAAAATAAATAATTAACATGGAAGGCTGCGATATGAAACGTATTTAAACTTACTTAAGTAAATATTTATTTTCCGTTTTTTATTTATTGTTTTATTTCTTAATCACATATAGTATACGATTTGGGTTGTACTATGCCTGTTTCACTAGAAGAGTCTGTGTTGAGACAGGCATAGTTTACAAAATAGTTGTTCAATTAAATATTAATTCATGTGTCTAGTTACAAGTTATTTCTTTTTAGTATTGTTAATTGTATATACAAATAAAAATATAGTAATTAAATCAGTAAATTAAAAGCATTTATATGTTTTGTCAAGAAAGAAAAAAGGACAAAAAAGAAGAGGTACATAAATCAGTAATTATTAGTCATTAATTTGCTTGAGTGAGGGCACTTATTATGTGTCTTCCCATATTTCTAATCCATGATTTTATTAACTATTTAAAATGTTCTTTTAAATTTTCTTTCGTATTATATTCAAGATTTTTTGCATGTACTCAAAGAGTTTGGGCCATAGTAGTTAAAACTCCTTTGCCCGTATGTAGTGTGTGTTTACAATAATTATTTGCTTCCAATTTTTCCAAACAACCTTCCTGACTTCGGTACGGTATTTCAAGGCAATGTTTAACCTACACATTAAAACACACTCTTCACATCAGCCCACGATGATGGGCTGATGTGTTTTTGAGGGCTGCAAGGGGATCCGAAACGTCGGCGTCGGCCAGAGAGGTCACATATACACGGCGGAAGATCCCAGAAAACTGTACACAGAAGAACCTCCTTACCATCCCGTCATAGGATAAAGAAAAGGCTTATACGCAGATTGATAATAATTGATAAATATTATAATTAATTAAAAAAATGTATCGTTCCCGTCTTTAAAGGTTCCGTAATTCGCTTCACGGACAAAACTTTGTAACGCCTAAATTATCTCCAATATCCACTTTTAAACGAATGCTATATAATCTGCATAATATTAATGTAAATTATTTTCCTGACGACTCATATATCTCTTTTTAATGTTTCGGAATATTTATTAACAAGCATTTCAAGGTAACCATGTGGCGATTTGGTATAATACAGAATCTACGACCGAACATGCGTACCATCTATTCAGAATTTTAGATAACTACATACGTTTAATTATATTTTTATTAACATGGGTTGATAAAATATGATTATGGTACATGATATTTTAACTAAGATAAATTATAGAAGTCTCACAAAGACATTACATGGTAAGCGTGTATAGAAGTCTTTATAGGGTGGGCCAGGGCTTGTGATCTATATGAGATTACTTTACACAATCCAACATTTATTAATTCCACCGTAAGAACATCCACACATAGTCAAATTTAGAAATTTGCACGCATGTTCTAAATAAGTTTTTTATATTTAAATGGACTATGCTAGAAGACTATTTATGGTCCTTCTCATAACATAAAGACACGTTTCCCATATAAATAGCTTCGTCTCTGTGAGACTCGTATATTTTAGACTAGACGTAGATTATAATTTATCTTAATCAATTACTCTTTTGTGAACAAAATTCAGTAATTTTCAGAACATTCATACACATATGTATAAAAATAATTTTACATAAGTATCAAAGCGAATGAATCTTACTATTCGAAAAAAATTTATTTCATTATAGTCGAATGTTTTACAAAAGGTGAGACAAAAATATTGAAAAAATTTGCAAACTTTAGTGTCCGTTATCCCCTCAACTGTTGACATTTCTCCCACAGTGTTAAAAATATTTTCTGTTAAAAAATCAGTATCCAAAAATATTCTTTACCCAAAGTGTACACATTAATTAAAAAATTTATTCAAAAATGAGTGAAGAAGACCCCCTTTTGAACATTGGGAAGTCCCTACTTTTTGTTACTCGCTATGGACGCATTAAGCATTTATAATAGATTTGACAATCACATCTCTCTGTATGCCTTTTTCTTCAAACTGTTGATACTCTGTAAAAAATGTTAAGTAGGAAGATTGATTTGATGTCCGGAGTTATTATATTTTCCTCATTATCCTAGAATTTAATTAAGTAAAATTAAGAACCGTTTGATTAATGTGAACTGCACTGTACAATGACACTTTTATATTTGAAGGGAGGCAAAGGAGCGGCCAAGAGAAGGGTACGTTTTGCGCAGGGTCCTAAAGATTAGTTATATAAAATCTTGTTCTTCTTTTTCTTATGGTGCCATCTCCAGTCAGAGGTCAGCGATCATTCTGGTGATTAAGATTTTATTTACAACTCAGTCAAGTTACACTTATACCAGTCCCTCAAATCACCCGGTCATGAGATGCGGCGTTTTCCTACACTTCTTTTACCACTTATTTCCCCCTGGATGATGAGTTATTTTAGACTTGATCCTCTCATAATATGTCCGAGATACCCCAGCTTTCTTATCCTGATAATTCGCACCACTTCTCGGTGTATTTCCATACGCCGGAGGACTTCATCATTCGTCACTCTATCTACCCAGGAAACTTTCAATATGAATCTATAGATCCATATCTCAAAAGCTTCAACTTAGTTCTTCAACGGATCAGTCCTTGGTAAAGTGTCCATGCCTCCACCCTATACAAGATAATGGCAAAAATATAACACCGAACCATGCGCAAGTTGTAATCTTAGGTCACGGTGAGAAAATGTCGGTCTCATTCATAAAAACGCACTTCTTGCCATCTTTATTCAAGTTTTTACTTCTGGATTCTTGTTGAGCTCTATAAAATGATGTAAGATTGTATCGAGAAAAAAGAGGGATTCAGTTTTCTGAATTTAGATATAAAGAGACCTATTCATCAAAAACTATTTTGAAGAAACAGATTATTAAAGTGGAATTGGTAGATTGGTGGAAGTAGAATTGAATTGGAAGTTGGTGACCAATTTATTAAAGTGAAATTAATTATTGATTGAGGTCATTGAATTATTTTGCCAAACTTAATATTTATTTTCATTTCATTTATTTTCCGAAGACTTATAAATGAACTTAAAGTCTGAATTTATTTCAGGATGGGTAGTTAATTAGCCCGAAATAACCTTAAAACTTCTGTTCATAAGTTTTCTTTATAATAAGTTGTTCATGATAGTTTATTATGCCCCGTATCAAATTTTGAACCACAGTAAAGCCTCGATAATCCGAACAGCCAAAAACCTACCCTGTTTTGACTTTGGATTATAGTATTTTAAATAAATAAAACTGCTGTGTCTTTAAGAAAATTATATTTAATGACTTCTAAATAACAAAATACATTAACCTAGTCACAAACTGATCAATCTTAGTCTATTTATCGATTAAGAAAAAGCTCTGTCTGTTAGTTTACGAAGCAACATCTTTTCGGATAACGAGAGCTCATTTTATAATAATTTTATAATACAAGCTGATATAGATTGAACAAGGGAAGTTTTCTTGACATTTTGACTACAAAAATTGTCAATAGTTGAATTATTTTCAGACTCATGAGTCTCTTGCTTAAGTTAGGCTGTAAACTGATCGTCAGTTATGGGTTCTACCAAATTCTCCTTTTCCTTTGACAGGAAGGTGAAAATGATTTTTTCTATGTACCCAATTTTTCTGAAAACCCTGATTGGGAGATCATCTTTAGAGTAAAACTTGTCGTCACTTTCTTTTGAACCCTATTCTGTTGCATTGAATTGTTCAGGCCAAAGAGGCTTCCATGATTTTTTTTTATCGAGAACTCTTATTTAACTAAAATATGGCGTCAACCACCGCCACAGTGACAGAGGGGGGATCATTAGGTACAGTAGCCGGCAAACATCTTGAAATTTTACGGCGTAGTGGGGGGAAGTTTACGCATGTACCATTCTACCAAAGAGACCCAAATTTTGTCTTCTGCGCATTCCCCACTACGCCGAAGAATTTCATGAAGTTTGGCGGCAATTGTATTTCAGATTATAGAGACGTTCGATTTAGCTTAAGTATGGATTATCGAGGCTCTACTGTATTTTTGAACTTTTACTACCCTACCATATTGGAAACAGTACAGCCTTAGTTTATGTCTACTGCATGTCACTGATGAAAATGTATTTAAGGTTTAATTCACAAAGAATACTTATTTTATATAAGTAGTAATTAATCACGATCTTGAGGTCAGGTATTGAAATAAAGAAGCAATTAAAGTTACGCACCAGTTATCCTCCAGAGGTGTGGAGCAGAGGAAGCGTTTTTTCTTCTTTAAGCCGTACACATCAAACCTGTTATTAATTCAGGTTTATTCAATACTACACGTGTGCGGAAGCAATTAAACTGTTAATTTTTATTTTTTTGCGACCTAGTACGATCATAAAAGTTATGACTCTGAACGTAAGTAAAGGTTCATCCCTTGAAGTCACTATTATTGTCTAGTCTGCTGTGAATCCACCTACCCCTCGTACGTCTGTCTAAAAATTATTCAACCAGTCATGTTATATGCATTTTTCTGCCATCAAAAGAATGTCTCGTACATACAACACATATTGTGCTGACCGTAATGTTGATGTTGATATTCTTGCAGATACCCTACCATCATTCAAAATATCACTCCTACATCCATCTTCTTGAAAATAATCCGAACCCATAGAACACATTAGCCAATCATGTTTACATAAAATTTATATTATAAAATATACATTAAAAAAAGTTTGTTAAAATTGTAAAAAAAAAAAATTGCCTTTTTATTTTTCTCGAAAAATATTTATTTATTCATCAATATCTATTTTGTCCCCTTCAAAGTAATCCCACTCAGATACAATACACTTGTGCCAGCGCCTTTTCCAATCCTCGAAGCACTTCCGATAAGCGCTTTTCGGTATGGCCTTGAGCTCTTCCAGCTTTGCGTTACCTTGCTCCAGTCTTTATCTCCTCAATGGGTCTTTTCAGTTTTAGGAACAGGAAAAAGTCGCAAAGGGCAATTAGGACCCTTTTGATGTGTTGACACCACATCAGCCCCGATGATGGACCCTGTAATGGGATGCGAAACGTCGGCCAGAAAGGTTGTTAAAACACGGCATAATAGACCAGAAGACACAAATCAGAACAAATTATTATATATTGTTACTGTTCCTTTAGTATTTAAATAATTTTATATAACAGTTACACAACCTAACAAAAATCGGCGATAGACGATAGCTCAACTGCTAGTATGTAATATTACCCAAGTAAACAGACCTTTTTAGGGCAAATTGCCACACAAAAATAAAATTAGACATAACATTCTCACACCACATTACCACATTCCCTGTTTACCTAAAATCTAAGCCATACGGGATGTAAGAGCTAGTCTACAATACTATAGTCGAAAGTGTTCAAGCAATATCAATAGTTATGGAGATTAGAGATTTTTTCAATATTTCTGACTTATTTTATGTAAAGCCTTGTACAAAATCACTATTTATTTAAGGGGGCATTCTAGTCTAGAAATTTTAAAAAATCAAAATTTTTTTTTGTATATTTCGTAAGTTTAGACATTCAGAATTATGTCCTCAAAGAAATTTTTCACAATTCCAATTATTTACCGAGATACAGCGATTTCGATGGCGCGGCAAGTAACCGGAACATATCGAACAATAGAGGGGGCGACGTTGCTGTCTACCTGCGGATGGATTACCTCATAAAACCTTTCTTATATACTATACCTAAATAATGTATATTTAACTGAAGATCATATTAACGTATTTTTTTAAAATCCTTTCGTTCTACTATTTAGTTCAGGTTAGTATCGAGTCAATCTTTAAACACCGTTGACGTGCGTTCTCTGCGAATATTTTACAAATATTTTGAGAGAATATTATAATGTAAAATGAATAAAAAAGTTCAAATGGTGCTAAGCGTGCATATAGAAAGACGAAAAGACAATTTAAAGGTAATCGACATGCTGTAGAAGAAGAAATAAGTTTCACTAGTGCATCCGCAGCAAAATTGAAAAGATCGGGTGACGAAGAAGTTTTAATAGAAAAAAATTACGGCTATTGCATTTTAGAATTTTTATGTATTTTTACATCACTTTCATTATTAATTCTGTGTTCTACATGTAAGCAAAATATAACATTTTCGTTATACGTCAAAATTTAAAAATTGTTGAATTCTTTAATATGGACTTTTGTCTATTACGTCTACTATGGACTAATATGGAATAATATGGACCGAAACACATAATGCAGGAACGCGGACCATCGAAATTGCTATTTTTCTCACTGTTAGTATTTTCAATGAAAATTTTATACCCAATATAAAAATACTAAACGTTATGGGAATCACGATTGGTCCAGAAGCGAATGCGTTCGCTGGGAAACGGGACGAAGTTCAGATCGAACTCTGAAATACGAGCTTCGAATGCTTCAAATGCTGCTCGTCTACAAGAAAGAACTTCAGAGAATGAACATTTTGAAGTGAAGAATGGTCCATTGTGTGAAAAGGAATCGCCGATTAAAAATATGCAAGTATACTCTACTGAAACTTCACTCAAAACTTTGAATGCGTTTTTCTAGAAACTTCATTTTTCAAGCTGGCGGACATGATATCTCAAGTTCTACTAAACCGATTTATTAAAATTTTTGTGTGAGCCTTTTCTATACATCCTTCTATGGCTCCTACCAGATTTATGTCGAAATTTTTATTTTTACTATTAAAAAAAATTTAACGGTTAAAAAAAAACCGAAAAAAGGTAGTTTTTTTTTCAAACGGCCGCCATTTTTAATTTTTTTTTTAATTTTATTTCTCCAAGATAGGGGCGATAGCGACATTTTTACTAATTAAGAATCCGTTAGAATTTTTTGTTTCAGATGGCTACAAGGGTTGGAACCATGTCCGCCAGGACATCCCTTTTTTTTGGACCCCCCACTTTACCAGCCGATAACTTTTTGAGTTTTGAATTTTTTATTATTTTTTTATTTTTGATGTATTTTTAAAATGTAATTTAACGAATCATAAAAAAATGTATGGCAAAAATATTATTTGTTTCTTTTTTACAAAGCTCTAAAAAACGCCCGAAATTCGTGCCTCTAGACTAGAATACCCCCTTAAGGGGGGGTAAGGTTTTTAAATTTTATTTTTTGCATTTTATTTTTAATTTTTTAAATGAATGTATAACATCGCAAGAATATTGTGTCAAAATTTCAAGTCAATCGGAGCAAAATTGACGAAATTGTGAACATTTGAGCGATATCAGACTGATTTTCTATACCTGCTCGGGCAGCTAAGAAACGCGCTCACCTGAGGACTACCGGACGTGCTATTGTATTAGAAGAGTTTTGCTTAGACAAGGACAAAAAGATGCTGATGACTAAAGCTCTTTGCTGTGTGAACATGGCATCGACGATTATGTGTAAGTATAAAATAAGTGTTGAGTTTTATTTTGAATTTTACAGTGTGCAAAGCTTTAAAACGTTTTCCCCACATCTCACGTTTTCAAAGTCGGTGTCCATCATAACTTCAAAACTACTGCACCGATCCTTTTGAAAATTTGAACACAATTTCTGTACATAATTTACGAGGTAACGCTGTCGAGTTTTTTTTTCAAATTTGTTATTAATTTTTATTTTTTAATAACAAATTAGTCGATATTTTTCGCAAAAAATCGCGTTTTTCCCTTCAAAGTGTTCCGAAAAATTGAAAAATTGAAATTTCAAAAAACCCTCCTAGCGTTACCTGGGAAAACCTATTATCTATCGAATGAATTTTGATTTTTTGATTTCAGATGATCTAGCACCAAGTTATGATGGACACCGCAATTCTACTTTTTTCCGAGACACGTCCGAATAATTGCTGCCATTGCCGTATTTTTTAATATTTCGTCTTGAAAATTTTACAAAATATTCTTCAAATGTCATACTTTAATGTACTATCGGTTTTAATAAAGAGATTTTAACTGTGTTGTCACAAAAAATTCACAAAAACATGCCTTTTTTTGTTCGAATTAACCTTACCCCCTCCCCTTAATAATCAGCATGTTTCTGGACCAATGGTCCCTTTGTCAGGAAACAAGGTATACTAAAAATTAAAATTGTAAATATGGGAGATGAATAACTAATTATTAGGAACTAATGTAAAAACAAATTTAACTGGTAACTATTTGTAAAAAGGATTTTATTATTCAACTACCTGTTTACAATAGTATTTTTAACTACGTTTTGCCTTTAGACTTCTGCATACATTTAATATAATCTTTTTTAGAAGGTAAAAAGGCGGCAAAGAAAGAATTTCTGCAGATAATAGATCAATTGTAGATATAATTAACCATCGTAAGTTGTGACGACTCACGGTGATGTGATCAACGTTGCACGGCCGTAATGCGTGCTTTTTAACGTAATTATAAATTGCCAAGAATGGTATTTCCGTTTTCCCCAGACCTGCATCCCAATGATTAGCATCTGCCAAGCTTGTCCGTGGGTCATCACTGAATTGTGATGAGCTGTTAAGTGGGTGCTGGTGGTCAAGCACGCGATGCCATCTATAAGTAGGAGATATCATCACACAACCTAGGCTGTACAGTTCCATCTTTCAATCAAGCCAAGACAGTTGAATGATAATAATTTTGATGTTTTCTCATTTTCTCACAGGCTCATTCTGTGACAAGAAAACATGATTCGTCATTTAACATACACGTGTGTCTGCCAGTGGCGGTCGGTGATTTTATGTAGAAGGGATGCAGGATAATAGGTTTACACCTACTGTCAAATATTTCCAGTATCCAGGATGTTTTTTCCGCAAATAGCTAAATCATCAAATCCCATTAATGATTCAATAGAGAAATTTAGTATTGTTGATAATACAATAATGCAAGACATGCATGCGACCTATTATGATATACGCTATAGAGACGAGGGTTGACACTGTCTGCACCAAAGACTCCTCAGGACATCTGAAATGAAAGTGCTGAGATCCTTTACTGGAAAAACTCTACGTGATCGTGTCTGGAATGTAGACGTAAAAAACTTGAAAAATAGAAGATATAGCACGATGGAGTAGATCCAGAAGCAGATTCTGGATGGATCACATAGCCAGAATGAACAGTGATAGATTCGTGCATACAGCAGCTAATGAAATCCCGTCTGGACGACGCCCACCGGGAATACCAACGAAAATATGGAGGCATAGCTGGACCTCGTCATTCCAGGAGGCGTAGTTTTCTGTACCGCAGATCAACAAATCTACTAAAAGAAAAAGAAGAAGAATTAAAATATAAATCAAATTTGTCAATAAATAACAGAGAAAAAGAACATTAAAAATAGTGTATTTTGGCGCGGAATGATTGACCTGCAACTCGCCTGTGACGTCACGAGAAATGACGTCACGCGACTGCACCGGACGGAACTAAATTATTCAAATTGCAAATTTAAAATTCTATAACTTTCTTTGTTTTTGGATAGCTTTATTTATTTAACTTTCTTACTTTTGTTCAATTTTACTCAAATTTTCATTTTCATTCATTGAAAAAAATAGGAAACTTTTCCGTTGTTTACTCACGCAATTCACTATTTTCAGTATCACAAACTGTCAAAAATGCATCACACAACCAAACTACTCAAAACAATCCGCTCGCTTCGTAATGCGTATAGAGCTTGACGAACGTAAATTGGCGTGCGGCGACTTTGGAACTAAAACCCGCCCCGCCCGCACCTGGCGGTAACCACTCGCCCCGTCATTCAGTTCAATCTCGTATTTGCGCGAGAGCTGTTACATCTTAATTTCCGATATACACTGAATATGTCCAAAACATCCAAAACAGTCCGGGGTGGTGCAAGAACAATTGTCAATGAAGTATTTAAGTTTTGCGTAGCTGAAAAAGCAATAATGGACCAATACTGCCGTTTGACAGAACTCTAGATAGAGCGGCTGCCATTACTGGCTTGTTTCTTTAGTGTTGCCCGAGCAAATTTCTATTAAAGGCTCCGACACCGGCCACCGGACACTGTATATTATGTATTGCGTAATAAATTTACACCTGGCAACTTCTGTTTCGCGGCAGGGACGCCCTCCCTCGCACGTCAATTTATACTGGTCGCACTCTACCATTCCCCTGACAGGAGAAACTAACACGCGCGAAAGTCCAATACTTTGTGGACACGGAATGAATTATAGAATCCAATATTGCTGTTTCTACCTGTGTATTATTTACGCGAATCAGATGTTCGAAAGTAGAAAATATATTTGAATTTCGACTAGCCAGTGTGTTCGCCATGTCGTACCATGAGTTACGAGTATTATTGGTCTCTAAAGGACAGGACACAGGACGAATTTATTCGCAGCTGTGCGTTCTTCGGCTAGAAATAAAAATTCTTAACCTTTTTGCTTCGTGGAGCATCCAAAGCGTGTATGAAGCGAGCGCATGTCTGCGTGTCTATTCATGGGCGCAGAGAAAGATGTAGTAAACTGGTAAGACAATCGTCGAACAACGCGAGTAAAATTCGAGACTTCATGTATACTTAGGATCCAATCCAAGGCAAGTCCAATCCATATTGGAAATATTGGAAAAGCCGTTAATTCGAAATTTTTAAAACTCAAAAATTCCAATATGTAAATTTCGTAGTAAATTACCCCGATAATTTGAAAACTCTAGTAATTTGAAATAATTTTTCGCCATAAATCAATACATTTAATTCACATATTCGATTTCTTTTGAAATTTGACGAAATTAATAATATTTCGTTTTTTTTTCTCAAGTGTGAACATCAAATATTCCAATATCGGTTACTGTAGTATTATAAATGTCGCGATATTTGTATTAGCATAATAAATATTGTGTTTTCATATTATAAAATTAATACATAAAGAAAGTGCTACTAAAGATATACAGGAACTCTTCAAGAAACAAGGCTCTATGCCAATTAATGCTATCTTGTGGTACAAACTAATTACACGATATCATGAAGATGGGACATATAAGCATAGATTGATTCATAAACATAGTACCAGATTTACGGTTAAAGAAGGACTACGAATACCGAAGGTCATAAATAAATATGGATAAAGAACATTAAAATATGTCATACCAAAAATATTAAATAAAATCCCATGTCGTATCAAAATAGATATTAATAAAAAAGGGCAAAATACAGAATTAATTAATATGTTATTAAATAAAAGAGACTGATTTTGATTTTGGTAATATTTGTATTTTTTCTTGTATTGTTGTATTGTATTGTTCATTTGTATTTGAGTTTATAAAACCTATTGTAATTAATTAATATGAATGTATTTCTGGTAAATATAATTTATTTATACATATGTATTGATGCACCTACAGACAAATATCAATGTGATGTTTTGTAGGTTGTGATGTAAAAAAAAAAATTTTAAAAAAAGATTTTTAAAAATACACAAAAATATTTGAATAAATTTTGAGTCCCTTAAATTTCGAATAAACGAGGTTCTACTGTAAATAATATTTTATTTTGACTCTTATATTTTCACACATTTAAATAATCACGACACCTCAGGACAGGTTAGCTGCAATTTGATAATGCCTCGTATCAATATAAATATACATATCTGGTTAGATTATTAGTAAAATTCTAAATGCGACCTCTATGTTTGCAAATGAGAACTGATGAGAACATGTAAATAAAACTTTAATTTAAAAAATTCACTTATATTACATAGATGTCACTGTAATACATTTTTCGCAAACTCTTGCGACAGGCTTTTAATTTTCTTACCTGTAAACCAATGTAATCCGCTTGAAAATAAAAAAATTGCGTGTTTTCTTATGAGAAAATCAGCATTACCCAGGATAAATTACGGAGCCATCATCTCAAATTATCATTTGCTATCATCATTGCTGAATACAGACATGGTCTTTGTTTGGCATAATCCATAGTCTGCAAATCCACCGGATTCTTCAAACTTTGATGCGATATGTCCATCGAAGTGAGAGCTTTATGATTAATGAATAACTTGACATGGTATGCTATAAACTAGCGAAGGTGAAGCCCACACACGCACACGTTTACCAGTTTGAAGACTACAAAGTGTGCGCTGCATTGTAGTAGGTACCGAAACATTAAGCACTTCATATACTTTTTTTTCTTTTTTTTAGCTTCTATTTGGTGATTTAGATACAAGTATACATAGATAATACAATAGTAAGTATAATAAGTGGTTATTGTTGGTGTTTTTGTTCCAAGTCCTCCGCGCTAGGGTTCCTGTGCTGAGGTGAACTAGTTTTTTCCTATTTATTTTCTTTTTTATATTCCTACGTCATTTTTACTCCCTTTCTTTTAACTCGTAGCGTCTGCTTGCTTGTTTACTTGACGAAATAACTTTGGATCGATTTTTGACCCTTTTTCCGTGATTCTGATGAAACTTTGCAGGCAGACTTGTGGCGACGATCAAAATGATCTATCAAATTTTCGTTAAAAAAATTAATTTTTATAGTAAAATTTTGGATTTTTAGAAATTTTAATGGTTTTTTTATACAACATAGTAAGTCGTATGGAGATTCCGACGTATATGGTAGACACTAAACCTGATTATAGTATAATTTTGGATTTTTGGAAATTTTTTATTACTCCCTTTCGTAGCGTCGCCCGACCGAAGCCCAACACGTAGGTTAAGCCAAACCAGTTTCCACTAGTAAATGAGAAAGGAAGTATAATAAAAACTTGGTTTTTATGGGTTAGTTTTTTAGTATATTTTTTAATCTGTTGGCATCAATTGCATTTAGACATACTTTTATCTTTTTTTAAAACTCGTTAATCTTTTCAATATTTTTCAAGGTTAAAGGAAGGATGTTGTGGAGCTTGATTGCAAAATTAATATGACTTTGGTACAAATATGAACATTGGTAGGTATATTTCTAATATCCATTTTAGTGACTCTCGTGTTATATATCGGAGTTCTATTTTTGGTTTTGTTTTTAAATTGCTGTAAAATAATGTTCTTAGCATTTGTTTGTTTTACATTCGGAACGTCAAGACATTTGAAAATCTCTTTAGAGGGCGTTCTGATTGGAAATTTTAAAATGGTTTTTACTCCCTTTCTTTTAACTCGTAGCGTCTGCGGTTTGTTGTCTGCCGGAAATTTTTTGGATCGATTTTTAACCCTTTCCCGTGATCCAATCGAGCTGAAACTTTGCAGGCAGCTCGTGGCGATGATATAAATGATTTTACAAATTTTCGTTTAAACAAAAATTAATAATTATAGTATAATTTTGGATTTTACGAAATTTTAATGGTTTTTTCAAAATGGAATCAATACAAATGAGTAGTGATCCCGACGCGTGCAGTAGTCACGAAACCTGATTCAATGAGAAAAGGAGTATAATTAAAACTTGTTTTTTTATGGGTTGGTTTTTTATAATGCTCTTTTGAGATATTTTTAAATGAACTTAAAGTGAGCTAATTATAGTACTACAAAATTGTGCATGTAGCTAAATATTTTCATCAACTTCATTGAACTACAAGAATTACCTACTGCTTAAAAACTGTACAAAATTTTGAGGGGATTTCCGGAGATTTCACCATTTGGTCCCAAAATTTTCTAATCCATAGGTGTGGAGAGGGTCGTTTCAGTTTACAAACTTTTCTTCATTCAGCCACCATGTACAAATCCTTCTTCAATTATTTCTGACGATGATTTAGAAAAATCGTTTTATCTACATGCCCTTGGCAAATTGGTGTAGATAAAACGAGTGTGCAGTTTGAAGTAAATAAATAAATAAAAATTAATAAAAATAAATAAAATTTATTTTCTCAATGAACAATGAGATTTATCGCACATCCCAATTCTACATATCTTCCACTTTCATTTCTCTACACCTATCCACACCCCCTCTTTCTCATCTAAACCCACCAAAGTTGATGTTGTCTCTTTCTCTCCTCAATGTTTTCTTCATTGATTGTAATTATTATGTATTAATTAGTATATATTCAACCCTGATGAAGGCTCAGTTCTAAGTTGGTGTTTATTCAAAAAGTGGTGTTAAACAAAGTGTAATTTTATTTTAGATAAATATTAATTTGGGAAAAAAATCAACACATTTAAAAAAAAATTGGTGGCAACAATAGTTTTAGTTATAAAATTATATAATTAATAAAGATAATATACGGCTATTGGCGCAATCAATATTTGAATTAAACCAGTTGGATTATGGCAGGGGTAGGATGTCGTCGTAGGTGAAGGATCCCGAGATTCTGTTGGCTATCCTCTTCACCAGGTTTGATATGGTCCTCTCCAAGTATGGTTTGGACGATTGCAAAAACTCAGCCTTGTTTTGGTTGACGATCTGGTTAGCAATATCGTCTGAAAAGAAAATTGAATTAGAAGGCTTGTAGGGCAAGGTAGGGGAAACTGCGAAGAAAGGCTGCAACTAATATTTCCCCCGAGTAACCGACTCAGCCCAGGGCAAAGATAGAGGGGATAATGAAGAAGCAAAATATGACGATATTTTTAAAAACATTTTACATTATAATTACTTATATAACAGTGTCCGTCACTAATGCTATGCTATGCTAGATGGCACTGTTCTCGTAGCCTTAACTTGCGGCCGAAATATACAAGTGCAACAGAGCTGGTCCAAAATGATTAGAAAGGCAATCATTCCTCTCTCGATTATGAAATATTGAGGCAACAATGTCCTTATATCAATAGAAGTGGTTTTGTGTGGACGCCTCCCCGCGCTGCTACGAGTATAGGTGGTGTGGGGAGTCTTTAGCATAAAAAATGCCGATTTGAGTGGCAAAAGTGTGATGCCAATAGGGAAGCTGTTACTCTTAAATCTTCACAAGGAAAAATAATTAAATTAGAATTATGATATTCAAGAACACATTCTAATTGTTCATTCTATTAACATTCATTCTATTACATTCTGATCGGTATTCGAACCACGGATCTCCTCCTTTTCTGTCCCCGAAAGAAGGAGATCCGTGGTTCGAATCCAGCATGTTCGTTTGGTCTCCTGTAAAAAGAAAGACAGAAAAACAAAGTAAACCATAAGCGCTTAACTTATAATATTTCGGTGTCGGCGTCGTATTGACTTATCACACTCAAATAAGCTGTACTAAGCTAGAATTAATAACATACGTACATAACTAATATATATTACATCTACTTGTACTCTTCATGTGGTCGCTTACCATATAGAATATCTCCGTTGAAGAGATTGGTGAGTTTGACATCGTAATCTTTCACGTCAATATCCAGGGTGACGTCGGAGAACTTCAGGTAGTTGGCTCCGTTCTTCTGCTCAATTTTGGCCTGAATCACCATGCTAGACAGGCATTTGGCTGAAAAGAGAAACGTATTTGAAGGAAACCCTCCCAAAAGGTGGTCTGACGAGATTGTCTAGCAAGCAGGAAGAACCTGGATGCGAAGGGGGAGAAACAGGGATGAGTGGAATAAAATGGAAGAGGCCTACATCCAGCAGTGGAGGGAAAAAGGCTAAGGAAGAAGAAGAAGATTAGTTTACTTTTGAGTTGCCAAGATTTCACGCTTGTAACGTAGCTACAGTTTAATATGTCATTGCATTCATTACATCATAAAATTGTTTTCATGGATCTGTTTTGAATTTTTTCTTCTGAAATAAAACTTCAAAGAAATAATACGTCATTAATTTAATTTATTTTTTCAGAAGTAAGTTTGTAGAATTCCATAATCACACATAAGAAAATAAAAATAATTGTTTATAATATAATATAATAACGTCTATAATATAATTTATTTTTTATTTTTCGTTAACAGATTTTCCTACAGCTATTAATTTTCTTATACACTAGTGATATAATTTGACAAAGCCTTTGGTCAATTACAAAATATTATTATTATTAAATTAAAAATTAATATTACCAATCACAAACAATGTGTATGGTGAAAGAAAAAGATAATATATTGTGCCAAGAATCTTTAATAAATTGGATAAAAAATTCTTTGAGATGATGCAAGACAAAAAAACTCCATTGGCTTCAAAAAAGTATATGTTAAATGAATATATATTAAAGCTATGTACCTAATCTTACATTAATTTAAAATTATCATGTATCAATTGTAAAAATCGTGCAATACTCGGTAATAACCTACTCCATAATCCTCATTATAAAATAAAAATTAATGTGATATAATATTGAAGGCAACCATGCAATGAAGGCAACTGCTGTGCAGTTTGGCATTTGTATCTGTGTAATAAGTATCAAAAAATAACTCTACTTTTACGAGAGTAACTGCAGTACATGTGTAGGTTAGGTAGTTAGTCAAGTAGTCAGGAAGTAAGTTGGTAGTTAGTAAGTAAATACTTCGTGACAAGTACTAAATACAATGAAGCTTCACTTACTAAAGCCGGAAAATTCTTAATTTTGATGTAGAAAATTGATGAACTCACTTGCGTTAGCCCGGATGTCGCCTTTACCATGGATAGGCACCTGCAGAAGCCTCGCGTCCACGTCGTACTTGCCGTCGATCTCCAAGCGGGGGAAGAACACCGTGGCTCTGATCTCCAGCTGGTCCAGATCCACGCTGGAAACACAACAGCCACGTGACTCGTCTGCTAAGTGCGCCGTGCTCGAGTGGGGCTAAATATACTATGGTGAACTCGGACGCCACGGGTGAGCCGCGCACTCGTTCACAAACCGCCTTGCCGCGTAGTCGGGTTTATTAATACCAATAAACATTGCAACCGTCAAGAATTCTTATTATTATATCGGTTGGGTTCACCACAAATTGACTCCACATCGGTGACACTAAATAAAATTACCTGGTCGCCATTCAAAAAGGAAATATCACTTTTTTTATATACGAAAAAAAGTTTTTTTTTGTTTGTAGGCACGAATGAAATTCTTAATTTAATTTTGAAATTCAACATTTTAAATTTCCTCCAAAACACGTCATTTTACTAGCACCAGTACGTGCATCACAATTGTATAGTACCCAGATTCGCAAATACTACGGCACTATATCAAACGCGCGAGTTGATATGTTACGACCAATCACGTGCATTTTAACAAAGTCGTATTTTTAAAGATTTTTATAAAAATAATTATAAATGAAAAAATTTCCCCATATTGTTCATACTGATTCACGGAATATTATTAATATTTATAAATCTAAGTATTTTATAGTACATTTCCACCGGTATTTGTAATATGTGAAATTTCCCTATTCTATTTTACATGCGCTTCCCGATTTCCATAAATGGTATACTAACTGGTGTATGTCTTTCCGTTTAAGAAAGACAATTAGTGCGTGCAAGCCGTACGTACGAGGCACATTATTTCGTCGTGTTGGTGTTTTTATCCGTATACACCAACACAACGAAGCAATGTGCATCGTACGCACGACTTATACATACTAATTAATGGAAAGACCTATACTGGTTTTATTTCACAAATATAAAAGACCACAAAAAATAATTAATTTAAGTAATATTTCTAAATATAAATAAATGTTCAGATTTATGTTTATCCAACCTTGGTAGGTGAAGGTACCTACTTCACATATTTTTATTTATTTGGGCATGTACAGTGAGAAACAATATTTTAGAAATATATATAATATAATTTACATTATCGTGTTAAAATGTAAAAGGCGAACAAATTAACTCCGAGGTCTAGGCTAGCTAGGAAAAGGGCAGTTTCGTTATATTAACGGTGGAATTTGGCCGATAAAAATTTTACCTAAATTTACACACAGATAATAAATTAAAAATATAAAAACAATAAAATCTTTAAAACAAATTATATTTATTTACCAACGAATGAAACACAAAAAGGAAAAAGATAAAGAGAAATATTTAAAAATGAACAAGATGAGTATTTTTCCTAAAACAGAAAAGTTCTTGAAAATTACTCAAAAACAAATTTTAAAATCACTTCGAAAGAAAGAAAACATTCTAAGCATTTAAAATACTCTCGCTCTAAATAGTTAATAGAACTTTTAATTTAATTTATTGATTAGATAAAATATATGTGTAACGTATCCAATAATAATTATATTCGATAGTAGAATACAGATATACTAATAATAATATAATAATTTAATGTGTTATCTAAGAAAAAAATGGATCATCATTGTTAATCACTGATTCTTTTTGGATAACCTTTTGATAACTCAATAATATAAATATTTCAACTTCTACAAAAAGTTAACTCACTCTAATTTTTTGATTTTGAAATTACTGGCTCCCTTAACTCTGATATCTTTTCCAACTGCCTTGAAGGACACCAGATTGCCTTGGTCCACCACCACCTAAAATATAACAAGTACATAATAAGAGCAACACAAGGAATTGAAATTCGGCAACAAAATGAATAAATAAATAATTTGAATGTATAACTAAAGATATATCTAAACTTTCTACAGATTTTTACTTACAGATAAACTATTTTACAGATTTTTTTTCTTTTCATTTTTAATCATTGCTTTATATGTAATTAATCCTATGTGACATTTTAGTACATTCTGAGATAAACGCATAAAACTGTTAAAAAATAATTGCAGAGACTAGATGTATGAAAAATATTTTTTATAAATCTAGTCTGTGGAAAATAGTTCATTTGGAATGTCTAGGCAGACTTTTGTTTTTTTTATCTCTGTATTTTTTAGTATATCTCCACTATTTATATGAAAAATTTACAAATTGATTCGTTCATCTAAACGGCATATACTTTTATTATGTATACAGCGTCGATATAAATAAATAAATACTTATTCTTTAGGAACCGACGTGGAAAGTGCCATCATTTTTGACGGGTTACAGCTAGTGAATGCAATCCCGAGTCGGGATTGCCCTTTAGAAATACCTCGAGATTATAATTTCCAATCCCGCGGGATCCCTACGGATCGGTATCCCGAATACTTATGTGTTTTTTTTTTTTAATAGAGCTGAATAGCAATTAACGATAATGCCTTGCATTTTTATATTAGCGATTTTAATAAAATGTTCATTATTAATCATTGCATTAAAGTTTTTGTAGGCGTTTTTCCAAGCATCAATCAGTTAATGTAGTACAGTAAAAAATTCTAACTGGTAGTAGTTTTTATTACTATGTTACGTAGATAAAATACAGCAAATATTATTAAAAGCTATTTTCATTATTTGAATGTGACATGAACATAAGTTTTAAGTAGTTACAAAAAGCTCATACAAATCCTGATAATCACGTCCGATTTTCCGGTTCGGGATTGATCTCGTAAAATGCCTCGAGATCTCGCGGGATCGGGATTGCATTCCCCAGTTACAGCTAGTTAGCAATAATTACCTGAGGAATATACAGAGGCTCAATTCCCGGAACTTTCAATTCTTCAATTCCCTCAGCGAGCCTGGGCCTCAGGGCTTCTATGGAATTTCTTACACAACTCGATATGGTGTCCTGGTCTCTCTTGCAGACATGTATGTAGCTAGCTGAAACAAACAAACAAATAATGTTCTTAGATTTCACGGCCTTACAGAATCATCTCATGATAGATTTTTGGGATATTCCGCCGTGTGTGTAAGATCTTTCAGGGTGATATTTTGGATCCCATTGGAAGGTCTATTATCAGGGCTGGTGTGTGTTGATGATGTGGTTAATGTGGCTTGCAATGGCTTGTCGAGAGTAGCGCTTCAAAATCAATAAAGTGAAGATTCCGCAAAGATTGTGATTCGGAAACAGATGGAACATACATCTACAAAGAAAAGTTGTTATTGTTTTAAAATAAAAACAAAATAAAATATTTTTTTTATATTATATGTTTTTTTATATTATATGTCTAAATTTATATTATATGTCAATATTCCTCATTTCAGCTATCTAATCGAGATGTAACGTAGTTAAGACACAATACGCGTGCCCTGGTTTTAAATAGCTGAAATAAGAAATATGGAATAAGTTTCTGATTTTTTTTTATATTCATATTAAAATAATAACATCAATTCTGTTAATTAATTAAAGTAATAAAGTTGTCAACTATATTAAAAAAGTTGAAAAAATTGCACAAAAAAATAAAATATAGGTATTATAAAAAGTGCTTTTTGAAACAAAAATTGTCAGTAAATAAACTGACAGAATTTGCAATAATTTAAATAAATTTAGTGTTGTTGATCAAAAAAACCAGATACTGGAAGATGATCCCGTTAGAAGGCTCAACAACCGGCAAGCATGCACGCGAAGATGTATGAATGTGGATGAGGCGAGAGTTGTATGTCAGGACAGAGGAGTGTGGCGCTCTATCCTCTCTGCCTGCTACCACGGGGAAACAGCGTGAAGGTAAGTAAGTAAATAAATAAATTTAAAATAATCGTTTACTTTGTATTATTAAAAAAAGACGTCTCACGAGTCCATGCACACCCGCAAAGTGAAGCAATTTTTTCATTTTTAAAATATCGTAGGTTTGGTAATTTATTAATTGATTAAATAATTTAGTTTTTATTATTTTAAGATGATATATATATTTAAAATATATGGAACCTGATAAAAAAAAATTAATATGATATATTTGTATACAAAAATGTGATAAAAAACACGAGAAAAAATTGACAATTTGGCTCACTTTGACAGACGATCCCCTTAACAATTACTTCGTGACTTAGTTAACAATACGTTGGTGACAATAACTATCTCCAAAATGTTAAAAAAACTCGAAATAAAAAACTCTTTAGAAAAATATTTTGAAAATTATGAACAGGTTGATTTGAGGTTGCCAATCCATGTTGGGTTTTATTCTTTTATAAACATAAAATGTTACCTAGTTTTCAACACAATGTCTTAAGTTATTAATTTTTTTACGTTGCCATATAATTAATGGCAATTAAGAACAATTATCGATTACAAGGAATACTAATTCCGACCCGGTTTTCCCACAATACAAGACTTCTTGAAATACTAAGATTTCTAGTATAATTTAAACATTTATAAACCAGATTCATGATGATATTGGATGTAGTATTGACATAATATTATATGACCTGTAAAAAATGAATAATTTTTTATATTTAAATTTCTGCTTTATAGTAAAATTGGTTATTTTTTGTCACAGTGGTTTATACAAATCAAAACACGTAAGGCTTTTCTTAAAAGCTATTTTTGTACTTATATTTTTTTTTAAATATGTTAGAAATATTTATTCATTTCTTAAGGGCTGCAGTAAGTGTCATCTCTTTCCTAGACCTTTGCTTGTGGTAAAGTAAGCATCTTTTTCTACTTTTTGTTGTTATTCTTCCATATTTTGACACGAACCAGTAGATCCATTCTAAGTATATTTCATATTTACTCCGGTATTATTCAAAACCATATTCATTATTTACATACGTAAGTACACAAAAGCAAGGGGAAATTCCACGAATCTAAGATTAAAAATGTAAACCGCGCATCATAATATATATTATTTTCTAGGTAAATTACGAAACATAGGTAAATAGCAATAATTATAAAACTACAAGTATGCTTATGTGTAGAAGTAGATCATTAATTAATTTACTATTAAAATACATGTATGTAAGTATACTTCATATTTTTCATTTAATTATCGATAAATCGTCGTTTATTGGACAAATGACATTTAATTGCATACACATATACCTGCACACATATAAATAAAGGATAATATATAGTCAGTCTCTTGGCTACTACCTACCCGCTAGATATTAGGTCCTTACATATGAAATTGGCGTTTAGTATGGGAGGAACATAAAGCCGATTTTTTTTTATTATAATATTTTTATTTAATCAAAGTATGTACCATTGCTATCTATGCACCTTTGCCATCTCATAGGTAAGTTCATCGATCCCTTTACTAAAAAAACCATTCGGACGGGAATCAATAAAATCTTTGAAGGCGGGATGGACTGCCCCATCGGAGTTGAATTTTTTCCTTTGCAAGAAGTTATCCAAATTTCGAAAAAAATGGTAATCTGTTGGAGCAAGGTCCGGAGAGTACGGTGGATGTCTTAGACATTCCAATTGAAGCTCCTCTAATTTGGTAGCCGTCTGTTGTGCAGTGTGTGGTCTAGCGTTATCATGAAGCAGCAGTGGCCTAGAGCGATTAACCAACCTCGGTTGTTTAGCAGCTATCTTTTCCATCATGGTTTGCAGTTGCTGACAATAGACATCTGCCGTAATCGTCTGGCCAGATTTAAGATTTAAAATCCCTTCATTATTGTGCCGGTTGAGTAATGCAACGCAGCAGTCAACGCGCGTTTGTTGATTTGCTTCACTCAATTCGTGAGGTTCCCACCTTTCAAGCTTTTTCACCTTACCAATTTGCTTCAAGTGGATTAAAACAGTTTTATCACTAACACCACAGCCTGCAGCTAAACTCGGATGTGGTTTTGACGATGGATCGGCTTCCACAATAGCCTTCAATTCTTCATTATCAACTTTGGTATCCGGCCGGCCACGGGGCTTGTTGTGCAGGTCGAAATTTCCAGAACGAAAACGTTGGAACCAAAAACGCACTGTGTTTTCTTTTGCGGCACCGTCGCCATACACATCATTAATCCTTCGAGCCGTTTCTGCAGCACTGGTGCCACGGTGGAACTCGTACTCGGAAATAACGCGATATTTCAAGTTTTTCATTTTGTAAACTGAGTGACGTAAAGAAAAAAAAATTGAGGAAAAAACAAATGAATTATAATTTTCAAAACACAAATACATGAGTAAATAGCTGTATAAATTTGGATTTGGAATTCCTAACCAAAGAGAAGATATTTGAGATCACATTTGCCAGTACGGCAAAACGCCAATTTCATATGTAAGG
>JADDOH010023355.1:0-54925 GCA_016648135.1 Agrypnia vestita
ATAACATTTTTATAAGTATAATACAACCCCGGTCTATCGAAACAATGTACTAGAAGTTTTTATATGTTTGAGTACACGATATACGTTTTTTATACGCGTTTTTATACGCGAGATTTACGTTTTCGTACAATACGAAGTACCCCAAATTATACAACCGCGAAGTTTACATCACTCCTAAAGTATAACCAGAACTAATTGAAACATTTTTTCATAGTTTAAGTCCGCGAGGCAAATATCTTTCATAAAATATAAAATACCCGAATCAAATTAAACATATTTTTACCTTATAGGCTTTCCCCAACGCGCGTAATAATCCCGGCCACATGAAACGGTTTTATATGTTTTAATAACGCGGGACCTATGTTTTCCTATACAATATAAGATAACCCGGGCCGAACGGAAGCAATTTTATATACTTTATAAAATAGTGAAACTTGTACTTCTGTAAAACCGTAAATAAACCCCGACCCCCACGAGATTATTTTATATAATTTTTTTAGAATAATGAAATTTCATACATCTGTAAAATTGTAAATAAGCCCCGATTCTCACGGAATTACTCTATATACTTTTAAACGAAATGAAAATCTAGATTATTATGGCTGAACCTGATACCCCGCGAGATCAGCTATATATTTTTCACTAAACGTATTTTAATCCCAGAATTTATTCGCTATAATTTTAACGGACTCTTACTATAAAAAACAAAAAAAAATTATTAAAATAAACTAAATATTCTTTCGATTACTAAAATAAACCCGGTCTAATCGAAACATTTCATATAACGAAATATTATATGCCTTACAAATGTAAAAATTAAAATGAGACCTCGCGTATTTAGCAAAGATAGGTATTTTATAAGACTTATTTAAAATCGAATCTGTTAGTAACAACTCCCTTATCTTTTAACAACTTCCCGCGTGTTTAGCATAAAATAGGTATCTTTATAACGCACAGCTAGTTTCCAGAGATCCTCCAATACTATACTTAGTAAAACGAAAATTTAACTAAATTTGAACTCTACCGTTTCCTGAAATTCTGCGAATATTATTCTGTGAACCTAGTAAGACGACAAAAATAATTAACTTTATAGAACATAGTGATTTCCGAAGTTCCGACATGCCAGATTAATTACCTTTATAAAATAAAATCAAACCCGTACTCTGAGTTAAAACTCTTTTAACAGGACCTCGCGTATTTAGCATAAGATAGGTATTTTTACAAGATTTATTAACAATTTCCCGCGTGTTTAGCATAAAATAGGTATCTTTATAACGCACAGCTAGTTTCCGGAGATCTGCAAATATCAGTTCTATATATGCCGGACTAATCAACTTAATAAAGCGCAGTAATTTCCGAAGTTCTAATATGCCAAATTAATTACCCTTTATAAAATAAAATCAAACCCGTACCCCCCTTTTCTTTTAACGTGAGCAACCAACAATGTCGAAGAGTATATTTACCCGTACACAACTTTCACTTGAAATCAAACTATAATTTTCACTATATCCACTGGACACTCCAAGTCGACGGCAACTTTCACTCAAAAAAACAACCGACGCGGATTTCACGTCCCGTAGACGCTTCACACCAACTGCCTGATTTCTGCTGTGTCTTGACATTTTAAACCCCCCCTAGCAGCCAAAGGTCCTAAGTCGTGTGTTTCCAGGATTTTCAATATCCTACTTTCCTTGAAACCTAAATCTTTGTTCCTAAGATTCAATTTGGCAAAAAAAAACCATATCTCCACTCGGATATGTCAGTTGATCCCACCTCCTGTTGCCATCTCTGTCTCCATCCCTGTGCCTATTTGGGACGGACTCAGTGGCTTCGGACGAATTGAACTCGCTTCACAAGCGCGATAATTAATTTTTAATATTTAATTTCTAAGTTCAGTCCATATTGTCGTTTGATCAACCGTAACTACAATCTATCGGGTACTCCCCTAATCATAGTTGATGTTTCTTCATTATCTACCATTATTATGCCCCGTTCCCTCGTATTTTCACTCGTCTTTATCGGAAATTTAACGTTTCTTGGCCGCTATATCATGGGATCAATTTCCATATATTCACCACGTGCACACTGCATACCTAGATATAACAATCATCCAAAGGTACTATACCTAATTTTAAATTAATTTTGGGCGATCTTTTCTCGTGAATCATCCAATGAATCCTGTTTTTTGGCCGCGACTCTCCGCGCACAGGGACGTATTAGCTCCCTCCGTTGCGGAATTTAAACATAATTTGTAACCATTTATTATTATTTTTATTGGCAGTAAGATTGATCCACAAAATAACTATGTTACATAGACAGTGAATATTCTCGAACAATATAATACTGGAAGAGTACTATTCGCTATAACACAATAAACTATTAATGTAAGTTAAATTAAATTTTTAAATTCAGTGGAAGATTTTTAAGATCGTTTTGCTTTTAATTTTTTCCCAAAACAAAATAAATAAACAAATAAATAAACACACAGATACACACTCACACAACCCACTATTGGACATGTTTTTATTATTCTTTTATCGATTGTATGTATGTGTTTTCGCGTAATTGGCCCAAAACTCTGTGCATCAATTATTGTCTTTTCTTCAAAGATTGATTAATTATATGGCTGTAAGAAACCCAATAAATGAAAACAAATAAAACAAATAAGTAAATAAACCTCCAGTGCCGCAGGCAAGGCGTCGGATTAATTCAGTGCTCATTTATTGCCAAGGCACTGGACGCCTCCGCTGATAACTATATACCGCTCACCATGTTCTTAGAGGTGTGTTGAAAGATTGCTAGTATCTGTCGAATCGGTCTCAAGTAGTTGTCTGTATTTGTACGTTTATCATTGTTACATGCTCTTGCTATATCCGTTCCACTTCACATTATTGTTCCTCCCGTCTTCGAATTTCTATCACACTATGTTCTCCTATGTTTTTGGTACTTATATGCTTGCTTTTTTATATTACATTTACTCCCAATTATATTTGTTTCATTTATCCATCCATCTATAAGATCCCCCATACGCTTTATCCTTTTATTTCATGTGTATATGGGCCGCAAATTCATATTATTTTATTTACAATATTCTTATCTAGATACACTTGTTCCAATTATGTTTTGTGGTTATTACTACCAAACCCGGCGAAATCTGAGCTAGAATAGCCAATCGTATACACGTTACCCGTCCTGTTGAAACTACGCTAACGTCGGACAGGTTTGTAGTGATTACATAGTTAATATATTGTATCTATATTCGAGTATATTTTTTTTCTTGTCGTGCCATTAATATGCTTACACGTTATCGTTATCTCTTTCCTAACTGTATATACCGTCATTGCACAATTACCTATCTGTTGTAAAAGCCTGAAGAGCGTTAGTCTACAGATAAATATAATAGAATTATAGTTAACTTTTCTACCCGCCTACGTTATTCGACTCCCGCGAAACGAAAATGAATCATTATTCGCTCCTCGATAGAGCGTCAGTCTACAGATAAATATAATGGAATTATAGTTAAATTTCCTATCTGCCTACGTTATCCGACTCCCGCGAAACGAAAATGAATCACTATTCGCTTCTCGACAGAGCGTTAGTCTACAGATAAATATAATGGAATTATAGTTAACTTTCCTATCTGCCTACGTTATCCGATTCCCGCGAAACGAAAATAAATCATTATCCGCTCAGTTAAGATCACCCCTCTGGTACATAGTGTACGTTTTATCCGTGCCTCACGGCCAATTCTTATAAATTATTTATGGGCGTTTTCCTCGCGCGATCCCCCGATTAGACCTGCCTTCCTTAGTTTTGCTCAATATTCTGCCTCTCTGTTGCACGGGGATCCACTCGAGATCACGATTAATGACATTTAAGCGGTTTCAAAACCACAGCAAAAAAGGCCATAATTCAGAAACCTCGTGGAACTGTCAATATCATCGTCACCTTAGAGTAGACGTTAATCGGTTTTTTAACGGCTTAAACTGCAATAAACGCGACCTAAATCTACGAAAGCCGTGTTCAGTATTTTTTTTGGGAAGCACATGTGGACCGCTCGGACCGCGCCGATCGTCAACCATTTGTACCAAACGCGGCTTTACCACCAGATTAATATGTTTTATAAGAATTGAATATTAACTGCTCGTAACCTATATCCGATCAATCGCTACTAACTCCCTCCCAATACTAGCGTTTCATCATTCCCAAATTTTTGTAGCTCCAATACTACGGCCAGTTTAGCTCAATTTTTCCCCGCGTAGCATTTAAATCATCTTAGAGTTCAAAATAAAAATAATAAAATAAAAAAAAAAATCTATAGAAACAGGTGATTCATCACAAGCTTTACTGTAAAACTGTATAAAGCTTTATTGAATATGGCGGGAGAAGACGAAAAATAATTCTTGGGAATTTTCAGCGATTGTAATATTAAAATCAAATGTGTCAGACAATTTAACAGTGGTATTGCCTGTTCCTAAACAAGACATCCATACTATAGGTCGACCACAATAAAAAGACCATTCCCTAGCTTTGTCCGGTAAAAAGAAAGCGGGGGAAAGTTGCCTGGCAAGCCCGTATTACAAGCCTCAATATGATAATCCAAATAAATATATATTTTTCAGTTTAAAAAAGGTAACTTATTTACTAGAACTTTTATGTTCATTTTTGGCATCGTAACAACACACATATTTTTTGCGCATATTCTTTTGAATACGGTCTAGCTATAACAATGTTTCTGCTCAGAATTTGATCAGCCATAAAATATTATGGCCTAAAAGAATGAAGGCTTTTTGGGCAGCTCACGTTAAAATGTTTTAAAGAGTATTTATTGCTTATTCACCAAATGAGTGTAAAAATGATTCCGGTTATACTTGAAAAAGGTACTGTACTTCCAGGCGATGACAGCCTGGTCTCCGTGGGAGAGAAGACTGTGTTTCCTGTTGCCCTTCTCCATGCGTGCCCTCCTGGCGTGGTGCCGAGCGGCCCGGCTGGCTGGCGGGAACCCCGAAGCCATTCATCACATCGTGCTTCAGGTAAACGTAGAGATAGATTTGTGCTTCGGGTAAAAATATAGAAAAATCATTTGGAACAGGAGCTATCCTCCTTCCCCATATATTTAAGAGAATTTTTTTTCATTCATTTACTGGTAATTAAAAAATTTAAACAGTGCTATATTTGTTGCGTTTGAAAGTTCTCTTAAGAGAAACATACAATCTGGAGGTATTGTAAGATAGAAAAGAAGGAGAATATAACATTGAGCAGGATGGCAAAAGACCGAATGGTGCACATCATGGCTTACAAAGCAGTGGGCAGACCATTAATATGATGGTTTAGTGGTTAAGATACTCACCTAGTAATTTAAAGGCTGAGGGTTCGAGTCTTGTTCTAGGAGACCACAAATTTATATTTTCTATAGTTATATTTTCATTGCATAAGCAGAATATTGATGTGACATTGTATTATGTATCATATATAAGCATCACTATTTTATTTTTAAATCGAAGATTAAAATCAAATGTGGTCGACCTTTGCTGAGTGATGATTCCAAAAGAACCACTTCCCAGATCTTTTTAAAGAAGAAGTAGAAAATTTTCCAATATTGTATTGTTTCTTCTTCTTATGGTGCCATCTCCTATCGGAGGTCAGCACACTTATACCATTCCCTCAAGCTATGCATCCAAGGGATGCGGCGTCTTCCTTTACCACTTATTTTCCCCTGGATGATGAGTTGATTTAGACTATATTTTGGTCCTCTCATAATATGTCCGAGATACTCCAGCTTTCTTATCTTGATAGTTCGCAGCACTTCTCGGTCTTTTTCCGCATGCCAGAGGACTTCAATATTCATCACTCTGTCCATCCAGGAAGCTTTCAATATGCATCTATAGATGCACATCTCAAAAGCCTCGACTTTGCAGATTAGTTCTTGGTTCAGTGTCCATGCCTCCGCCCCATATAAGAGAATGGCAAAAATATAACCACGAACCATACGCATTCTAAATTTGTAGACTTGGTCACAGTTAGAAAATAACGGTCTCATTCTGAGAAACGCACTTCTTGCCATCTCTATTCGAGCTTTTACTTCTTGAATTGTATTGTTCATAAAATGCCAAAAAATCTTTGTTCAATATTATCAGCGTTATTAAATAATGACTGCGTATGTTCCAGGATGCCGTATCTGCAATTGGTGGTGTGATAGGGGCCATCAATATACCTGAACGCTGGTTCCCAGGAGCCGTAGACATGTACCTGAACTCTCACAATATTATGCACGTGCTGGTTGTTACTGCTGTCTACTTTATGCATCAAGTAAGACGGAGTTTCATTTTAAATTTCGAGCACACATAAATATCAAAATATTAACTGTAAACTTTTTAGCTTGTTGGTCTTGTGGTTAGGACTCTCGCCTCGTGATCCAAAGGTTGCAGGTTCGAATCTCACTCCAGACAAGCAAGTTAGTCCTATTTTCATACCACAAGCGTTTAGTTTAATTTGAAAATAGTAAGAATATTGATGTGACACGAATTCCGTATTCACATCTCTATTTAAAAAAAAAAAAACATTAAAGACATCCATCAATCATAGACATCCAACAACAGAGCTTGGCATACTTCACTCCAGTTCGTGGGATCGTTGCTAATATACAGTTCGATTTTTAGTCATGACACTTCGAAGATGTGATGTGTACCGATATCTGCTGAAAACAAATCTTCAAGTACAAAGCTAATTGCATCAGATGATTTTGAACAGTCACAAAATCATGAGAATACGCTTAACTATTTAATTTATTGCAACGTATTCAACGGATATCGGTACACAACACAATCTTGAAGTGCAATGACCAAAAAATCAACTTGTATCTTCGGCTCGTGACATCCTTTCAATTTCTATTACAGCTTCTGGATTCAATAAAAAATAAGTATTTAATTGTTATTAAGAGTTCAGCTTACTAAGCATTCGAATCATAATTTGATCCTTAGTCAATCAACTGGTTAACCATATACGTACATATATGTAGGTTTATTATAATATAAGTGTTTACCTTTTCATTTCACTTTTTTTTTTTTTATAACGCTCAATAAAAATGTGTAATTAAATATACATTCCTTCTAATCTCTAAACTATTGTAGCCAAGCACACCCTGGAGAAACTTGGTTGGGCGGAGCCAAAGATAATGTAGAAATATCTCAGAAATTTATTTTGTGCTTTCTCTATCATAAAAGAGTACTTGAGCTCATGTGGCCCTCAAATCACGGAGCCACTCTCGAGTGGCAATAAATACAAACAATAAAAAAATGATAAACAATCCATTTGAATGGGTAAATTTATCTTTTCAGGCAACAGTGTTAGACATCAGCTGGATGTCCAACGTGGAGTGCAGTGATGAAAAAACGTCCAGCAGCCCTGTGGGGAACCTTATACCCGGTGTCCTCAATCAGCTCTGACACCTGGTGGCTGCCGCATGACCTACTTTCCTCCTCCCCTATCCGCAGTGACGCCCCGTCACACAACCTGCCCCGGTTTATACTCTCGTAGCTAAACCAACACTCTCGCCTTTAAAAACCAGAGATTGTGCATGACAAAGGAAGCAGTTATGAATACCAAAAATATTTTTATTTTCACACAAGGCTAGTAAGAGTCTAATGCGATCGAGTTGAAAGAAAATTAATCAAATACAAATAATTATCTATGTAACATTCTAAACGAGGCGTCCCAAAATGATTTCTTCGAAGAAATAATTTATCAGGATTTTACTGTCTTGCGGCAAGAATTTCTAATTTCTATTCCTTAGTCAAATGAAGAATTAGTAATGATTATTCAAAATGTCGAGATGTTAAATATTTAAAGATATATTAACCTCTTGAAAATGAGCAATGATTTTCAGATCAAAGTTACTAATATGTATAAAAGATATTAATTTGATACATACATGTCATATATGGAATAAATAATTTGTCAACCTCTAAACAATATGTTGATTGAATTTTAACTAAACAAAGTAATTTTTCCCATTCTTCTAAAATACTTTTATTTATGAAATTTGAACATTCCGCCTCTAGATAACAGAATAAGAATTTTTTTGATAAATTTTGATCGCTCGTGAATAGTATTATTATTACTTATATACTTACTTATACTGTTTAAAACATTGTGTCCTTTATAGATTTTAAATGTTGAATAAAATGTGTACTAAATTGTTATTAACCAACACACATTGAAATTCATGTTTTTTATCACTTTTAAAATTGTGTTTTTAATAGACGTTTCGGAGTTAATTTGCTTGTTTTTAAATCAACTTTTAATATTTTTACAGTGAAGTTTTAATAAGTAGAATTAAGAATTACGCGTAAGTTTGATTTGTTTTTTTTACACGCAAAATATATTTAAAAAATTAAGTTATTATTATTCAAAATGTTTTCTCCCAGAGATGCTCCTTTCTAAATACTTCTTCATACATCATTAAATTTTCTTACTTGAAATTTTATCACAATGCCCAATATTTGTCCGCTTTAAATAATATCGTAATGATAAGGTATGAAAGAGATGATCTTTAAGATTGCGTGTACGAGTAGCGAATTATTTTTATCAAAGGTAAAGACGTAAAGTTACCTGAGCTGCACTCAGATTCAATGGATGACTGCCGAGTAGGAAGTAGCGAGCAGTGAGTATCCATTGAATACATTTGCAGAATTTAAATTAATGACACGATTGGGAGAGCACTTTAGTTTAATAATACATTTAAATAAGCTGTTTGTAGAATAAAATCAATCCGCAGCAGTTTTGCATACTCAATCTTATTTAGATAACGACGCAATATTAAAAAGTTTATATTTATCTGTATTATCATATTATCAATTCATCAAATCTAGACAGTTATTTGATTACAAAAAATTGTTCTCACTACAGGCAGGCCTCGTAATAACGGCCCCTTATATACCAGTTAATGAATCAGAATGAGCAGTTAACAGAAAAAGACCTCTATTCAAAGCTTAGTTCTTTTTTCACTTATCAATAATGCATGTACACTGGAATTTTTTTTCGGCGCACTACAAACAAAATTAACATGTGTGTAACTAAATTATATACAGAAGACTTCATTTTAACAAAAATTGCAAACATTCTAATCACCAAACTCTAAAAAATATAATAAAATATGTTTATTTTACCTGGAAAGCTTGTCCAAGGATGTGCATAAACAGAAATACTCATTTTTTTTAAATCGTTGGTTAGGGAAAAATAAATTAATTTTATAATTCAAGTACCTAACTGGTGCCTTTGGAGATTTTTACCGTGACAGCATAATGCATTTTTTAAATTAGAAAACTTACGCGTAGATTTACAGCTTCGTTTCTTAATTGTCATAATCATGACACATCGTAGCCGCTGAGCAGCGACTACAGCAGCAAGAGGGGGTATAATAGGGAGCATGGTGATAATGTTAAGGGGGTCGCAATAGCAAGATGACGTTAACCGAGTTATCGCCATTCGAGACGCGCCAGCAATATTTTAAAAAGACAAAACGTTGATAAGAACACAATACAGATATTTGTGAGCTTTGCGTCGTTTCCTAAATAATTGTTGTAATTGCTTCGGTATTCAATAATGTAGTCGAAGGAGCACTGAAGATGTAAGAGGTACAAATGCTAGATCCATTTTTCCCTTACCCTGTAAATTGTTATCGAGGATTTCAAAATGGCTACACTGACGCGGAAGTCCAACGGTGTATCCCCCGGGGGTCTTCTCTCAGGGTTGAAACACTAAGTGCATCATCAGATGGCTACCGTATTCGTGTGTGTATATATATATATATATATATATTACAGAATATTTTGAACAGTTTAAGAATAATGAAATAACTATTTATAATTACCTTAGTCTTCCTTACTTAAAAATTTCCATTGCTTACTCTACGTAGAAATTATTTTCCTATAATTAGAGATTCCAGCAGTAAATTGTACATGAAACCTCGCCGTCTCGCCCTCGAGTAGGGAGATTTTGCTTTAATTCTTTCTAATTGTATGTCTTTCCGCCGAATGGCCTAACCTTCTCGAGGGGAAGTATTCTTCACCAAACGCATAATAAAGTGCTCCCAACAGTTTCAGCCTGCTGTGATTATTACCGTGACTTGTGCTATCATTAGGAAACTAAACAATCTAATATTTAAGTGTTATTATCATCATCAATTATTTTGAAAACTTGTTAATATTACCTACATATGTATTTTTAAAATATTGTAAAGTCTTCTGTAAAGAAAAAACAATAATGCTGGGTGTCTCTCTTGTAAATAAATATTTATGTAATTATTTGGAGGATGTACAAACTGTGAGGTCCTTTGAATACCATTGTCGATTGTCTTGCTTAATTTTAAAATTGTAAAGCTTTTCAAATACGATGACATAAAGGCTGAAAAAGCAACGCAGTCAGAAAAATTGACTGTCATGGATTGGACCCGCGAAATGTACATCCAGAATTTTTAATGTAGTGACCAAATATAGTATCAAAGCAATAAGTAAATAAAGTAAATGTAAATTATAAATCTTTGATAACTCTCGATACGTTATAAGTAATTTACAATTTACTGTCGACTCTCACTAAAATCTCTTACGATTTTAATAAATTTTTGATATCAATTTTCAAAAATGATATTTGCATTTGTTCCTAGATATAATTAAATTATTACTTCATTCCATGGACTTCTTTAGTCCTACTAGTTGTAACTTAAAACATATTTTTAAAACCACTTATCTTCGTCTGTAAGTCGTCTCAAATACATTTTCTTGCTGTAATTAATATCAGACATCCCACATAAATATTTGGGCTCATTTTGTAAAATTTATTAGCAAACTACTTTACGATAATTTTTATCACTAATGAATCTACCTAGGAAGATTGGGATGCAAGGACCACAATGTGCGGGTGATCTCTATTTAAATTGGCACAAGTTTGGTCCACGCGTGAAGCAACAAATGTGCCATCGTCATTACCACTAGCTCAGAGAGATGGACCTGCAGAAGAAGTTGGATACTTGTTCGGAATAAAAAGCAAAATGTGCGTAGATTAATTATTTCACATTTAATTTTGTGAGAATTTGTAAACCCTGACGATGTTTTAAACTTGTATTTAAGGCATTTTCATTTAAATAAAAATGGACTCAACAAAAGTTTGATTGTTTCGCAAGAAATTCTTATTTAAATTTCTTGCCAATTTTGAAGTATATTTGTAGATGTGATTGTGAAGATTTTAATGTGATATTTTGTTTACTATATTCCATTCCATTGTGGAACTTCATAAATATTTTATTACGCTATATATTTAGATTTTAACAAACTATACTTTATAGAAGATATTATTTGAATTAGCTACTTTTATTTTTGTATCACTATTGTAGTTAAACCAGTAGCAACATTTGAGAGACGGGCTATTTTATTAAATGCTGTGCATTGAACCAACCAACGGTGTGAGATATTCTGTATTTTTTTAATTCAGAGAAAATTATTTTAAAAATCTTGACCAAAAAGAATGTTACGCATTTAATTCAAGCATTATTTTGTGATTTTTTATTATTGTTATAGATTCTGTTTGTACACTTACTGTGAATTCATTATTGTCTACGATAACAAATATTTCAAGTTATAAAAACAACTTGTTACCAAGATATCTGAAATTTCAAATTATATTAATTTAAAACTGATAAAAAATGTCTCCGTATAAATTGGGGATGTTTGCGCCGACATGATGTTAGACATCAAATATTATTTTTCTAAATACTTATTTATTTAAATAAATTTTGATTAGGGAGTATTTTTTCAATCTGACCTTAGACAATTACATTTATTCTTCCGAGCAGCTGATTCCGTTAGATTTTGAACATCAGACAAAAATAACCATTGAATGTGCGTTTAATGAAGCTTGAACAGGAAAAACTTCATTTGAAGGATATCTGTGCTAAGCACTTTCTTATTTTTATACCTGTATGTTATTCTATTTGGCAGAAACCTTTTGTGATAGAATATATTATAGATTAAACAATTAGAGAGTAGCTAGATAGATTAGTGAAGATAATAGTGATTTAGATATGAATTTAAAAATAATTTATAGTGAATTAAAATAATTTAGAAAAAATTCTAAATCTAATTATGAAAAATCATCTTGGTTTGGTTATATAGTAAAAAAGACACATTAAAACAGAATTTAGAATTAATTAATAGCTAAATGTAATCTCCATTTCCAATCAGCATTTTGATCCACGAAAGAGGTAAAAAATTAAATGAGGTGTCCATAGACAATATGCAACCTGGCAAAATCTAGTACGAGAAACATCCGTAATCTCAGCACTCATTTCAGGAACCAGAAACCATAGGTAAATAAACTTTAAAGTTTATTCAATGAAGTACATAATTGTATGCTTTTTTAAAAACATCTTCGAAGTAAAAGTTGCTGATATAGCTGGTTAAGTAGGTCTAATTCATCTGCCGGACAGATGTTGGTAGGAAGAAAAGATTAATTAATAAAGTCTCTAAATTTAATTGTTTTGCAAGGTAAAAAAAAGTACATTTGTGGTAATTTGAGAAGGTAATTCACACAAGCCCGTTATTTAATTGTTTGTTAAACTAAAATCAAAAATCTTTGGTTATGTAAAGTTCAAACTGTAAAAATTGTAACTAGCTTTCATATCTTTTAGCTTGTTGGCAATGGTTAAAGTTATTTTTTTCTAATTAATCAATTTAAACACTGATCAAACTACCAATCGTAAGAAATACATTCATGGGAAGAAGCTTCCCATTTATATTTGAATAATGCAACAATGACTAAACAGTCACTAAACAAAGATTAACTTATTGAATATGGTTTACGAGGAATCATGTAAATATTATGTTAAAAATCTTCCTAAGTAGTTAATAGCATGGTTTTTGAAACTAACTAATGTAAAACCGCTTCCATCAAAGATAGGACATTTTAAGCTTCGGTAAAATTTGCACTAGTGTTGTTGAAGTTTTGAAACACTCGAGTTCATGATTAACACGGAGACCGACAACAATAATATCTAAATGCAATAATTTTATATGAAAACCACACTAAACGTAATGACACCTCTCTCAAACAAGTCGAGAACTTGATAGAAGTTCGTATTACGAAAATGCACAACTTTTGCATCTTCCGAGCGAGGTGAGGATCAACTCACCCTGCTTTACATTTGTCGGTACATGGTTGTAAATTAGAAATAAACTGTACGTAATAATTATTATGATCACGGTCATTGCGAAATTTTTTGACTAGATTATGAAAATGGAAGAATATACAAATATGTATATAGGAGTTATATTGTTTGCCAAGATTCTATGTGAGCTCAAATGTTAATCCTTTCCTGTCATTATTTTCTGAATAATTTTATTCAAAATATAATATATTATCGGATATAATACGTATTCACAAGCTGTGAGATTATTTTCATATTACCGTGTGTATTCGAGTATAAGCCAAGTGTTGAGTGATAATATCTACTGCGTGGCATGTTTTAAAAATATTTTAATACCACAATGGATAAACTAAAAATTAAATAAATGTCATGTGAAGCTTGTTTCAAGTCAAAGAGTGGAAAAATTCATGGAAATTCAGATGCAACAGGAGTTGAACTCCTGCTTTATGTTTGTCTGCGAGACTGGTGAAAGATTTCACCGGATATACTAAAAAAAAAGGCTCATCGTGAGCAGGTTTAAAATATTTATCCTCATATAATAGAATCATTAACTATAAAAAAAAATGTAATAAAAATGTTTTAATCTAACTGGTGTTTATTGACTCCGATATGAGTGTATAAATATGCACTGTTGAATTCCAGGTCATCGAAACCCTAAAAAATATATTTTGTCTTACACTCGAATATAAATATACATACGGTATCTTCATTACTAAAAAAAAAATGTATTTTTAATTTACTGGAGACAGCTTATACTGAAACACAAACGGATGGGAAAGGATTAAGGGTTTGAGGACTAGTATAGGGTAGAGATGGTAAGAGCCACATGAATAATTCCAACTTGCCTGACTTAGTATTGTAGAATGTACAATAGAACATTAGCTTTCTGACGTAAATTGAACATTTTTAAAAGTTAAGTAGAACCAATAAATATATTGATAATAAAAATAAATATATAAGTCAATTTTAAATGCACAAAATAAATAAGGTCACAAGAAAATAAGATTAAAGTGTAATTGAGTTATTAAAATAAATACTAGTGAATTATTTATACAGATCCACTTTCTGGAGCACGTCACGAGTAGCTCGTTATGTATGGAAGATTTGACTGTTCACATTACTAAATACGCAGTATTCAATCAAATAATTTTACATAATAAAAACAGAATAAGCCGTGTGGCTGAGAATGTTTAAATGGGCGACAAAATTCCAAATTTTACATATAAATACAAAATTCAAATTCCTGATTTGTTTGAAGAGGTTATGTTTAATTTTTCCGTGTTCCTTAGGAAGTGCGAATGAAACATTTCAGCGGCTGTCCTGTTACTGATCGGACCGCCAACACGTTGTGAACCGTTTATTTGTTTTTAATGCAAACTTTGATTGTATTATTCACTAGAACAATAAAAGAAAATATACATTTCCTTCTTTCATTTCAACTGTCCAGTATTTTCAGGAACGCCAATGATCCAACTTCTTCGACTGAAAAATCACAGAGGTAGGTCAATGAAAACCAACAATTATTAGTTTCCTTGTAATTGTATCTTGTATCAATTTAATGAAATCTTTAATAAGCAACGTGAGTTTTTATTAATCTTTACAGGTGCCAAATATGGCTAAAAATAAAACTTAAAAATATATTTATGACTTTACTTGTTACAACCTCAAGTTGACCTTTTTTAATGCATCCCTTGAAATTGGATAGCCATGGATTACATCATTGACAGAGAAGATATCCAGACAGCTATCTACAAGGGTTGATTATTTATTTCATCAAAGACAATCAATGGGGATCTATAGAAAAACTCAAGGATATTTCTTCAATTTTAATTTCATTCATTCATGGTATACATATAAACAAGATAGCACACAATATATTTTTTTAATCTGTTAACACGGGTTTGTCAGGCTATTCTAAAGAAAGTAAGATTTTTGAAAGGTTAATATTTTTGGCGAGTTTTTCGACTAGACTTGGCTCTCATCAGGATTGATGTGATAAGGTTAGAGCTTTGTAGCTTTGTCGAAGCTGTTCATATATTTCTAGCGCTACAAAACAAAACAGAGCACAGAACCTAGAATGGGAGGAGTCACAGTGAGCGAATGTAGAGGGGCGTGTACAATCCAGAAATATCTTCCCCTGCAAAACATTATATCAGACATTAAATATGTATATTGTTTGAGCCAACGACGATCAGGAAGCCCATGCACGATGTATAAAGAAACAGAGATGAAAGTCTTAAGATAAAATAATTTACATAACCTTAATCCCTCTTGATCTTCGTCATGTTGCCCGGAGCTTCGATAACAGCATAAATCTATGTGCAATGTAATAAGCACCGTTTGACATTCAAAGGATCCGAATCAGGGCTGGGAGTAACGGCTTCACATTTTCATAATTATCACATCAGTCCTGACTATGTCCGCTGTTTTTAGTGAAAAAATAATACGGCCTAAATCTGCCCGACAGAATAGCCCAGAAAAATGTTAATTTTCATCTCATGGTGGTGAGATCATGTATAACGTATTCAAAATAATCATTCAAATGTACAGCACCAAAATTCATATATTTATACGAAAGAAAATTCATGAAATACAACTGGATTCTGAAATTCCATTCAAAGGAAAATTTCAAAAATATTTTTTTATATAAAGGCCTCTCTTACCAGTCAAAAAATCATAATTCATATTATTTAGAACTGGAAAAGACTAATGCGTTAAATTATCCTAGTGCTTCTAATTATGTCTCCTGTCTAGACTAACAATTTGTGGAAATATATTTTTTGAAGTAGCCGTAAGCATTCTTGGCAGATAACGCATTGAAGAGAAATTTTATACATATATACTTTTGTACATCTAATAATTAACAAAGTGCTTTTTCAATTCAGTTTATACAACAAACATTATATACAAAAACCATACATTTAAAACACTTAATACTAATCAATATGTGTATGCGTACCTAAGTAAAGTTCAATATGTATAAAAGTAACTGATAAAGTAGTTACACTCTCAAGACTTTACAAACATTTTTTTCAAAAAAACAATAGCTGTCGCAATATTATACAAAAAAAACTTTTGATTTGAGAAATAAGCACGAAGCATTTTTTTATAAAAATGCAGTCAATATTCCCTGATGTAATCAGTAAGACGATACAATCAATCTGGATGAACAGAAAAGGAAAGAAGAAGAAATAATTTCATAATATTATAAAAATATTTTTTAAATGTGTTTGTAACAGGTGCTCTGAGACGAGATAAGCAACAAAGCTTCCTCACCTTGAACGAATACAGATATTAATAATCGAAGCATTCGTGGAAATTAATTTATCAAGGTTCAAAATGGAAACCCACAGACGTGGAAAAACCACAGAGTGCGGATCTGTCAAAACTGTGCAATGGTTATACATGAAGTGTCAAATAATGCAAATTTTTGAACACTCAAAGTAGTAATACTAGGCAATATAGCCGCCGGCAAAGCGCTCAGTTTTATATACTCTTTAGGAGTTGAAATAAATATATACAACCAACAAACAAATAAATAAATAAACACAAATAAACCTTATTCAATAACACATTCTTATTGTGAAGTTGCAATTTTTTCATAACAAAGTTCTGCGAAATTTAGCCTCTAGCGGCAGGAACGCAGAGTAATTTGTGCCTACCGGAGCAGAAAAAGTGGATTGCTCTAAAAATGGATAATAAATGTTAATCAATGAGACTTACAGATAAGGTCGATATATTCACGGAAATATACAAGGCTTCTACAGCGTAATTGGATAACACGCCTGCCCTGGAAAGGAGGAGATCCGTGGTTCGAATCCCGGTAACAGCCAAATATTTTTTCGTGGATTTGATTTTTATATATGTCTTAATAATTGATTAATTAATTTGGTTAAAAATAAACCTCTTTACTTAAATTTAATGCATATTCAATTCAAGGGGTCAGAATAAAACACGTTATGTAAAAAACATGCTTTATCCTCCCCAGAGTTTTAACAAGCATAAAACAATACTTTGAGGATCTTTTGAACACTTTTTGAAATTTCAAAAATCTATGCCAGAATGATATGCAAGCATGACTTTCATGTCCGTATTGTCAAGAAAAACCTGGCATATACTGAATAGATCAATGTGTATACGGCTGTCTAAAGATTGACTGGAAGAATTCCTCCCACGCGCATGCAACGAAATCACGAGAAATCCTCGAGTATCTACCCAAACGCGCACGCTTTTCCTTTCCTAGGTAAATTGGCGAGTTCCACAAAATCACACTGCCGACGTAAAATGGATGAAAAATTTGGATAACAGGATTTGCGATATATTCAGGGTGTCTCGTAGCTGGTAGCAAAAAATCACGTTCTCTTCTCATTCAATTTTGAATAGAAAATATTCTTAACACTTTGCCCGAAGTGCAATAGTTGAGGAGATAAGCAACATCAAACTTTGTATTTTTTTTTCAATATATGTACATATCTGACCTATCTTCTGTAAAATGTTGGAATATCATGAAAGTAACGTATATAAAAAATTATAAATTCATTTGCTTCGATAAAAGTCAAATAATAATTATTAAAACTGTACAGAAATTTGCACCAGACTTTTTTGCAAGGTTTTAATAATTTTATTTGACTTATATCGAAGCGAATGAATTTACAATTTTTTATATATGTTATGAATAAAAAATGTTTTACAGAAAATAAGACGGAAATATTGGAAAAAATGCAAGCTTTGGAGTCGCTTATCTTCGTAACTGTTGACATTCCACACAAGAAAGAATATTTTCTAATCAAAATTGAATGAAGATTACTCTAAAGTTTTTGCTACTAGCTACGAAACATCCTGTATACACTTAAAGGTTAAACCACTGAGAATTTTAGAAATAAAATTTGTTTGAATACATTTTTATCAGAGGATAGGTATTAACCCACTTATATATGTGAGTGACAAAAAATAGAATTAGGGTGGTTGTAGGGAGGTGGCTCTTTTTAGGGGAGATGTGCCTCCCACTCGCCCTGCACCGGGAGGCCGCACTAAGTAGTTGGTCACCAGAGATGTTGAAATTCTATTTAAACGCATTTCAAAACACACTCCCTGACCCCAGCAAACTGAAGCGCCGCTGGAGTAAAAGTCTCATGCGATCAATGCGGTGCCAATGTATGCACAACAAGGCACATCGTAACGGGACGTAAAATCGCTCTGGAAGACGGCAGATACACATATAAACATGACAAGGTGTCGAAAATGACATGGAGAGTGTCAGAAAAAAAAAATTCAATTTTCTTCGGGGGAAGGGAAAGAGGAAATCAAAAGTATCATCCTAGGACTGGAGGCTAATTATGGACTTAACTTCGGGGCGTACTTTTCCCTACAGAACTATGCATTAGAGCACTGAGACATGGCGATTACATGTCTTGTATTCGAGAGCTAACAATGTGTCGTAAGATATAAACATCCCAAAAGACCACAGGTTGAATAAATACAAGGGCATATTTGATAAAATCTTCAAAAATGATTACATGACAAAACTACATGCAGCGGAGGTGGGAGCTGCCAAGCCAAGTCAGTTTACAGTATTCTCAAGGATCTGGGACTAAATAGATCACAGGTGAATGAATTCTGGAAAGGCTGCAATTACCGGATCGTGCCATATCTGGTTGCGCAGATCCAAAGATTGGAATACTCTGAAGGCTCCTTATGCCTCTGAGCATAAACAAAATAAACAAAATACATTAATAAAAATCCTGCTCTAAGGGGAGAGGGAGGACATCTCTTTCTTGTCTTCTGTGCATAGTTTTCTGGGATACTCTGCCATTGCAGGATTCGTCTTCAGGGCTGATTTGACCAGCAATGATGGACCCTGCAATGGGATCTGAAACATCGACCAGAGAGGTCAGATATACACGGCAGAATATCCCAGAAAACTACACACAGAAGATTCTGAACAGCCGGAAAACCTAAGAACATTTTTATCTCTCCCTCGCTCCGCGCGGGCGGACCCGGATTTGGGGATTGTCCGGCCCCTTTCTGGTGAGATTGTGGTTACCAATTTTTTCACAAAAAAAAATTGCATATACAGAACACTGCAACCAAAACTGGCTATGTCATTGTGCTTACACTATGTAATTGAATTATACATCTGGATAATTCAGCAAACTGTCGATTAATATTACAGTAAATTTGAAAAATAATTTTTATAAATATAACATTTCTAAAAAAGCATGTGGTAACCGATATAAGAGAAAATAATAATAAATGTGTATATGAACCGAACATTCAATCATCTACGATTATCTTTCCCGTGTATCCTAAATAACTGACGACCAAATGTAATGTGCGTATTCGTAACAGACTTAATTTTTATAAATAAATATACATCAAACATTTTTACCACTGCGGTGAATAATTAACAATATACATATCTACAAAAATAGTTATGTATTTACAATATTCATATTTCTTACGAGTCAAAATAAATAGCTAAAAGTAATCAACAGAAATCTCTACACATAAATAAAACTCTCAGGGAAGGGCACATTTTACGCTATAACTAAATATTGTTTGAATAAACAATACACGCACACTCAAAAAATCTACAAACTATTCTAAAAGTGAATAAAGGCTAAAAGTTTCCAACGAAGACGGTAGATAGAATATTTACAGATTAACTCGCTCTTCACTGCCCTCAAATCACACAGATCAAAAAACTTTCAGGAAAAAAGCACCAAAATGCAAGAACCTAAAAAATACAGCGTTTCCCAAGCTACACACTACACAAACATATAAAGACCCACGGCAAAAGAATGAATCTCGCATAAAAATATATAAATTTTTATTTGTGCATCAGTAAATACCTAAAGAAGAATATACGTTAAGCAGACTGACTTATTGGAGAGGATAATCTGCCTCCGCGTGATAACTCTTGACTCTCGAGAACCAGAAAGGTGGGAATTTGCTCTTGACTATGTCGAAACTGCTGGAAGATTCCGTCCCATTGCTGTTCTTTGTGAACACTGTGTATCCGCACCAGACCAAGGAACAAAACAATCGAGAGCGCTGAGATTGGATTTGCAGCTCCTGAAACATCAATACACACGAATGAGCGACTTTGCGCAATGTGCTAAATACCTAGATGTATAGATTACATAAATGTGCCTTCTGCGTCTGCTGCTTGTTTTGGTATAATTATTTATAGCTTTATTCATATTGTTATTCTGATATCAAATTTTAACAAAGAATTTATTTATTTGGTGAGGCTCTCAGTAAAAAATGACACAAAAAATGCATTTGAAGTAGCAGGTTTATAAAACAGAAAGATTTTAGAAGCCTTGAATAAAAATGCGGGGAATTGTCACAGCTAAGCTAAGCCAACGCTCTAAGCTAATTCCCTGCTAGACTGCGGTGTTAAAATGTCATACGTATATTATCCTGATTTTTTGTGTTAGAATTGAATGCATTTATTAATATTTTTGATATAACTTATTATTAATATGGCTGATGTAATATTTTCACACGATTTGATAAAAGTAAAAAATAGTAAAACCCAAACACAGGCGCATGAAAATGAAAATGTCACAATTTGACACTGAAAATCAGCACGAAAGATGACTAAACATCGAGTACCTCGCCTTTTGGCAGGATTTCCATGTTGACCGGCCCGCTCATCGTTTGGGGATGTGTTTACTGTTGAACAAAACCCTGTGAATTCTCAATTCCCGCAGGAATTAGATGAGTCAGTGCAGGTATAAAAAACACTTGCAACTTTTATTTTTTTCGTAATTTTTTTTGATTATTTGAGAGGTATAAAAATTATTTTTTTCAAATTATACCACGTTTTGAAACACAGTTGTTTGTATTAACAAGCTTTTACTCTACTCACAAGATGAAATGTTTGCTCCAAGCTGTACTCTTGCGAGTTTTCTTTTCTTCTCGGTCTGAACCTGGTGTTGGAAGGTTGGATCAGTTTATTCTGGTTCGGAGGTTGCTTCTTCACCACGATGATAACCTGAAACCAAATGAAAAAATGATTTTAACCAAAATTATTGCACCAAAATGCATAAAAACAAGAGTCTAGAAGAAAATTTTATATCACCTTATCGCCATGCAGCCTATAATGTCCCGAAAGAACTCCCTGAGCCCGGCTGTATCTCTGCTTCAAGTTGGAGCAGGACGTGGCAGGCTCATCAGCCGTTGTTAACATCAGCACAACACCGTCTGGGAAGAACCTGCAAAATTACCATATGAAGCAATACATTACAAAATCATAACACAATCTAATAAAATTAACCCATATAGAAGTATTTATACCTATCGAGACAATTGAAGTTATCCATAAAATATTATTCTCTATAATAAGACTTGCCTTAATAGTAAAAGATAGCAAAGAAGTGTCCTGAAAAATATAAATAAGTACTGATTTGATCTGTAATATGTAGTTAAGCAAAAAGCATGGATTTTTATCAAAACGGGTGTTTTAATTGGTGGTAAATCCAAAAATCTACGTTTTTTTCGTAACTCTTACTCCTATTTCCTGGTCAAAAAACCGGCCCGCAGTCAACTGGGTGCTTTTTAAACTAAAGTCAATATAATAAATATCTCTCCAGTTAATAACTCGTGCTGAAAATTAATAATATACATTTAGAGACTGAGTGCAGTACCTTATATCTGTAAAATTAAGTTACACATTTCGTACGCATTCATAAACAAAACACAAATAATGTAGAAGATAAAATATGGTTTGATTCAAAATGGAAAAAGCACACTGACTAATAAAATGACAACACAGCACACCTTTCTGAAATGGTAATTTCTCACTCTGTAAGACTTGATGAAAAAACTTATTGTTATATTTTTAATGGATAAAATATTTTAAATAAATCATAATACAGTAAAACCCCATTAATTCAAATCCTGATAATTCTAAATTCATCATAATTCTTTAAAATATAAATAATTTTTAAAGTCCCATTTCATTTCATAATAAATTAACCCTGCTAATTCGAAAACCTGGGTAATTCGTCATTCGAAATAATTTTAAGACTCTTGTACTATTAATCAATACATTTTAAGTAGCCTAATTAAAAAAAAATTATGAAGTTATAAAAAAACTAGTAATGCACGTGACTTTTTGACTGAAATACAAAGGATAGACCTTTTTCTATTTAAGAAAGACAATCGAATTAGTAGGTGCAACCCATACGTTCGACTCACATTGTTTCGCTATGTTGGTGTTTACGGGTATAAAAACCAACACAATGAAACAATGTGGCTCATACGCACAGCTTACACATACTAATTCGATTGTCTTTCTTAAATGGAAAAAGGTCTACCTCTTTATGTATTTCGCGGTTCCTCTTATGGAATGCTCTTTATCTATACATGTTTTTTTTTTTTTAATTAATAATATATATATAATATTTTTTTCTACAATCATACATAAATGTTTACAAATCGATATTTTTTGTGTGTGTATACCTCACCAAAAAGAATTATATTCTTGTGTGTGGTGAGGGATAACCACTTACAATCAAAGGTATAGGTAATGTAATCTAATTATATAACAATTGGAAGGAAAGAAAAGAAAATCTAATACATCAAATCTTAGTTTATAGTTTATAGATAGAGACAAATGTTATATCGCGATCTCTAAAATTGGGGAATTCTGTGTATGCTTTCTTCAGTTAGCTACTTTAATGTGTATGGATAGTTTTAATTTAAAACATTTGCTCTAATTCCTTGGCACCTAAAGGCGTTTAAAATTGTTTTTCACATTTTAAAATTCCTCTTTAGTTTGATTATTCTTTTTTTAATAACTGTTTTTGTGGTGTTAAAATGTTTCATTTTCTTTGGAAGAAGTTATTATTGACTTATCTTATTATTTCATGTATCAATTGACTATTGTATATCTAACAACTGTGCTGTATTGGTCGTTAGAAAAAAGGCAGAAACGGAAGTGAAAAATCAAGTGACAATTAAAGAAGCCTTCCATAAATTCAAAGATAACGCCACCTAAATGTGACGAAACGGAAAAAAATAATTCAATGTTTTTCGCAAGTGAAAATTGTAAATATGTACGTACGCAATAGAAATGTCACGATCTTTACATTAACCTAATAAATATTGCATTTTCGAAATGATTTCTTGAAAAATATGCAAAAACACATTTCTCACAAAATTACCATTTTTTTCTTAATTTTTACGATATCTTGCGAATTTTGCAATCGCATCGCAATTAAATTTTCTTTTTGGTGCCTTAAATTTCAAAATCATGAGGTTCCACATAATTCAAAATGTTTTTTTAGGTCCCTTGAATTTCGAATTAACGAGGTTATACTGATTAATACATATCATACAGTTATGAGATACTTCACTTTTGATTTCTACATTATGTGTGTTATTGACCATGTTGATAATAAATGAAGTTACAACATGCTTAAAGCCATATGGATATTTGTACATACTTGCCTTTAGCCACAGAAGTAAGGGTTTCGATACCATTGTCACACGAGCTTCATCATCACTCAAGTACCTTCATAATTTGAAGGTAAAAAATATATCAAAATAACATGTTTTACGAATTAAATTTCAGTCACAGTCAACATAAATCCTGTCCATTTTTGAAAACTTGTTATGAGCATGAATCTATCATTAATTTATTAGCGTTGCCAAATTGGCTATTCTTAAGCATAAACAAGTAAGTATGCACTTGCTTGAATTGAGTCTTTAATATATAATAAATGATCTTATTATGTGTGTACATATATCGACGGTTCCTACGTATAATATCGTAACCCACAAAATTCAATTTTACAGGAGAACGATTTGAACATATTTTCGTCCCATATAAATCTAAATATTGCCCAATTTTTTTGAAATTTCGTTTCAATATCTTACTTTATACTGTAGTTTCATAAATAATCACAAAAAAGTCGAAATTATTAAAGGTTTTTGTAGAAATGCACATACGATATTATACTTCGGAAAAGACGCGACGTAAAATATCGTTTAAATGACTTATAACATTTTACTTCGGAAAAGACGCGACGTAAAATATCGTATAAATGATTTACAACATTTTACTTCGGAAAAGACGCGACGTAAAATAAAGTAAGTGTTACATACGATAATTTTCTTATGTTATTTTCTCACGCATATTATCGTAAGTGTTACATATGATAATTATTTTATGTTATTTTCCAACGTATGTTATCGTAAGTGTTACATACGATAAAATTATCTTATGTTATTTTCCAACGCAAATTATCGTAAGTGTTCAATACGATAGTATACTTCGTGAAAAATATGTGATTGTTTGAGATATGATAAAATACGTCTGAAAAAAACGTTATTTATTGCAAAATATTTTTTTTTCTTTCTTGGAAATAAAGATATAATTAAATACATTTGAAATACACAAAAAACTAAAAATCGTCGATTTGTGGGTTATGATATTATACGTAGGAGCCGTCGATATGTAAGTGTAGATGTGTGTAAACTATGTATTTAGTCTTTTCTATCAATTAATTACAGAAGAACCTCGTTAATTTGAAATTCAAGGGATCCAAAAAAGATATTTGTAGGTTATGAAAATGGATATTCCTACTGAGCATTAAATTATTATTTTATATTAGTATTATTATATTTAGATGCTTTATATTGCGCCGTTTTCGTGTGTACTCACCTAGAGGGCGCTTCACGCATTAAAATTATTTGACAAAACAATTTAGTGACTAAAAATTGATTAGTCACTAAATTGTTTTGTTACTTGAACGTATTTACTATTACCTATACACTGAATGTGAAATGAATATTTGCAGTGAATGTGCCGCTTTAAGAGTGAAAAGTTGAGGTTTTCAAAACGAATTTATTAAAGGAATGGAAAATTGAGAACATGTGTTGAATGATACAGATTTGATAGGTACGTAATACTAATTTTTGTTCAGTTTTGATTTTTTACAATTTCAAAAATAATAAGGAAAAAATATAAAACTACTGAAAATCATAATTCATTCTCGCACTATCATGCAACCTGAACATTCGAATATACAATAATTACCTCAAGTATCTATAATACTCGATGAGATGCCATGGCCGGTAGAACTGGTCCTGGAAGCTATTTTCGCCGTGGCGGAGATAGGTAGTCTTGCTGATGTAGCAACCGTTGAACCGCAGTCTCGGCCTCTCTATAAACATCTGCCTCCAGCTGGAAAAACCGAAAGCCTTCAGCGTGCCGCAGTTTATGCCCCATATCCTGAAATCATATTTAATAAAATAAACACACGGTAATGCTCGAGTCGTCATCCCAGTTGTTGAGACTCCGCAAATGATTTATTGTGACGGTAAGAAAGGTGTGACTAACTTGATGCAAGCTAGTCGCCATATCTCCTGGTCCCTGGCGCACAAATAGAAGCCGCGACACACAGCCGCGCAGCGCTCCAGGGACAATATGTCCAATTCATTTGAAACAACCCAACGCAGGACATACAATACCAGCTCTGTTGGCAGGCATGAAATGTGAGCAGTCTGAAAATATAACAAATGTAAAGAAATCATTATTTCCCCCTGCAAAAAGCTTATGTCATGCCTGCCAGATTTGATGTTTGCACCGATTTGTGCTCAGGTAACAGATGCGAGAAAAAATTCAAGGCTCAATGTTTAAGGTTTGCAGCCAGTCTTAACCATTTCATTATTAGACAAAATTTACTAACGCATTTTAAATACAGTTAACTAAACAATATCATTGAGATGTAAGGCATTATAATAAATGTTTCTTATTTTGTACTGTAACTAAAAATAGTAAACTTGCATCTACATACAAATTTAAGAAAAAAGCATTAACAAATACAGTATAATTTACCCTCTGATCGTGTTCCGGTTCACAGAAACATCCAGTTTTAGATATGATCCTCTCTATTTTGTCCAAAAGATCTTCATTTTCCAGTTCCTCCTCGCTCGGAGGATCATTTGGTGTTGTGACAGTTGTCTTGTTACTTTCTGAAGGTCAAAAGGTTCATTAAATTAATTCCTTAATAAAAGAGCACGCAAATCCAGAACTACTCTGGCTTAAAACTGAGGGAAGAAGACAGCAGATGGTTAAAGAAAAAGCTGTTGAAAGTTAGATAACACAATTGTAGTTCACCAGGGTTGTAACATACAATAAGTTACATACAATAAATTAATTAAACTGCATTAGTGATAAACTTATTACTAATGAAAATTTCAAAAATCAGTATTGATCCCTGAACCTCTTACTGTGCTACGTCAGCATTCTGGCTTCTTAGCTATTTCCCTAGTAAGCTGTAGTGTCAAATAATTAAAATTTAATGCTTTCTTTTCGTAGAATTCAGTTAATTAATTTATATTTTTGATAAATTTTATTATTTGTACACTAAATTAAATCCCCATCCTGTAGGGTCGGGGGCCCAGACTCGACAAGTTGCTTCCATATCTTTAAATGTGGAGACCTGTAATTGGCCATCTATATTGTATCAATGTTTTCTATGCTTTTTTTTTATGCTGTTGGTCTTCCATGAACGTTAAATAAATAAATAAATATTCCCCGGTCTTGTGCTGCTTCCGTATGTGTTAACCAGTCAAGACCCATCGTGAATGCCGAATGCAGCTCCGATTCTTCTATCTATTTCAATTTCACTTTTCTGCCTCCATCGCTAGAAAATTCCACCCCAAAGTATTTGAATTTAACTATGAATAGAACACAACATTGTTTACTTCACACAATGACAGTTTAATTAAACAAATTAATCAAAACGTTTTCGATGCTTACTGCATCATCTTCAGTAATATACTACCTTAAGACTAGAAGACATTTTATCTATTACATGGGGCGGGAGTTGTCGGGAGTCGGGGAGGGGTAGGCGGAAAGTGAAAGTGGTTGCTGGGAGGGGCTAGTATGGTTGGAAGGAGGGATGTAATAAGTGGTATTTGTATGTTTAGGGCCTTATCATTATTTAGATGAATTTCTATATTTTCCAAGAAGTCTTCTAGTCTTAAGTTAGTATATTACTGAAGATGATGCAGTAAGCATCGAAAACGTTTTAATTAATGTGTCATTGCACATTCACAGTAAACAACGTTGTGTTCTATTCATAGTTATTTACAATGAACTTCCACAAAGTTAATCACGAAAATTTCGTAATATTATTTGAATTTGTCGAGTTGCTTCAGCTGCATTCCCTGTATAAAGATCGAGCACTGCTAATATGCTTAGTCTAATCTTAAATCAATATATATATATATGTATATATATATATATATATATATATATATATAAAAAGAAACCCGTGTTTCCCTATCCGCCAAGTTTTCTCCACAACCACCCACATGTGGTTATGGTGGTGGATAGCCCTTAGTGTCACATCGAAAATATGCGAGTTTGGTGAGGGTAGCTGTGCGTGGGTGGGAGTGGGTGACGAAAATGTGTTTTCTAGCACATCGTTTTGTTATGGGAAGGCCGCAAATGCTTCAGATTGTTTCAAAATAGGCTGTGTCGGTGAGTCTAGAAGATTCCGGAAAAACCTGCTCTATTAAGTTCTAGAAAATTCCCAAAAGTTCTATAAGGTTCTAAACTGAGTGGCGGAATGTGTCGGTGTATCTAGAAGGTTCCTGTACATTCGATAAATTTCTTGAAAGTTCTGAAGGAGAATGTTCTAGAAGGTTCGTGAAAGTTCTATGACGATCCAAACAGTATACTAAAATTCTACGCGTGCGAAGCCGCACGGGCACAGCTAGTTTTATTTAAAAATTAACTACTCCCGGTGAACTTTGTAACAAGATAGTTTACATTAAAGAGATTAGGGTGGTTGCAGTTGGCTTTTTTAACATTTTACTCTATTCCTCGCGCATGGATATATATCCGCAGATACATCTCACGATGTACATCACAATATTTATAGCTTGATTTTTATTTTCGATATATATAAAAAAAAAACTTTCTGCAGTCATTAATAGATGGTGCTAGTTGTATTTTAAAAAGTATAAGTTATTTTTTGATATCTGCAGTCGTTACTAGATGGCACTAGTTGTATTTTAAAAAGTGCTACAAGTTTTTTTTTTTTAATATCTGTGGTTGTTACTAGAATAACTAAATTATGGAATATCGCCTAAACACATTTAGAAAATACTTTCTAGCTACGAAAGTCTTAAACATTTACAATTAATATATGGATATAATCCACTAAGCTACGCAGTACAAGGATGTTACTCATAAAATGAACAAACCTAACTTGTGTTGAGGCGAATCATCCTTCGCGCCTTTGGATATCAATTTGGTACTTTCATACAGCCGAAACTCTATGTCAGGTATCAGCTGCACCGCCCTCTTGTAAAATTGTATGGCTTCGTACAACTTGCCATTTTGCTCGTGTTCCACGCCTTTCAAGAAAAGCTTTTTAGCCTAAAAAATTAAAAAAGCAAAAAATATCCATTAAGTTTTATTTTCATTAAAAATTTTAAAACCAAATCGTAATTGAGGGGAATAAAAGCAAAGGCAGCAACGTACAAAAAAAAACTAAAATGTTTTGAATGCAGTTACTGAAGATTAATATAGCTCTCTCCCTTCCAAAATGACATTATCAAATCACTATTAAAAGCTAAGGCAGAACTGTCCACTTCAAACAATCAACCCTGAAGGATTTTACATGAATATTATTCATATTAAAGTGAGGGTTGATGCTAATTTTAGAGTGAAATATCATAGCAAAAACAGCAATGTTCAACTGTGTAAATAGCAAAAACAAAAATGTGCACTATTTGGTATCAAATGCTGCAATATCCATATTTAAAAGTTGAATACTTATTTATACTGGGTTTCCCGTATCTCGACAACAAGCCGAAATCGGGTGATAGGCCAAATCATAATAGTTATCGGAAAATATTTTTAAAAATAAAAAAAACAGTCAGTTAAATCAGGACAAAGTATGTATTGGTTTGGTAAAAAGTGACATTTTCTTCCAAGCTGGAGCAGTTGGCTTTGAATTTCGGACAAAAGTTTACAGAAGCATTATTCAGGATGACATAAATATGTAATAATAAAAAAAATGAAGAAAAATAAAGATTTGTAGCAACAGGAGTGAAAAGGCCGTCTTAGGGTGTAGATTTTTTTGTTTTTTTTTCATGTGTTTTAAAAATTATAAGCATTAAATTATTTTTACATAACTTAACTAGCAAATAGGTCAGTTTGTTTTTCAGAATAGTCAAAATTAGATTTTTAGTGGTCTAAGTGTGTGAGCTCTTTCAATTATTATTCATTTTATGCATAATTGAGGCATTATTTGAATTTAACAAAAGAGTTTGCAATTTCTCGGGAGGTTGAATACTGAACAATCGTCTTTAACTCACCTTCTCCTCGTCAGATTCTATCACAGAATTGTCAGCTCCATCATCGGAAATATTGGAATTGGACTTCCCAATCTGCTTATTCAAAACGTTACTCAGGATCTCTTTATTTCCACCGCTCTGCTTGGCGGGTGAACCCAATTCCCTTTGCCATTGCTGGCGGAATGTAGACAAAGCCTCTTCCACAGACTCGTTCACGTTGTCCTGAAAAGTACATTATTTTTTTTTTATTTGTTGAACAAAAAAATGAAAAGTTGAACTTTTACAATTAACTTAAAATTACCTACCATCCACCTACATGTCCCTACAACAATTCTTAGCATTGTCTGGGTAAAACTTATTTCTTACGTTAACAAAAACTTTTTATATTTACGTAATTGAATAGATATTTTTTCAGTTTCATGTATAAGAAGAATTTTTTAAATATTTTTCCCCCTCTGAAAAATACTTAAAATGGCGTTAGTTATTCATTAATTGATATGACGGAATCGGTATATATAAAATTTATATAGATTCAGGTAAGTCAAATCCTTTAAAAAATTTCAGACAATATAAATATGTAATTAAAATATTTAAATATATATTTTATATGTGCTAAAATTTGTTTTTTTTTTTCTTTGTTTAAATTAATATTGCTAGTAAATTAATATTCAAAAAACTTGCTTTCCTCCCTCCTGAGAACTTGAGGATATGTTTTTGTGTTACTAAGCCATACACAACATGTATTTTAAATTTACAATGTTGGTTGGTATATAATATAAAATCATTTGGCTTAAGTGCAGAATATGGGGTCCAATGTCAATCTTTTTCGAGAGTAAGTACTCTTAGTATAATTGAGAGCCCTGATATTTTTTTCAAATATTAAATCAAATTTTAGTGAGGCAAGTATTAAAAAAGATATTTCACAATAAAATCTCACCTTAATTTTAACATTTAAATCACTTTATCTAAGGATGAGAAGCAAACCATAGCGAAAAATTTTGCAAAATACTTATTTCAACAGATATTTTATCCGTGGACACCAAACAATTACGCAAACCACAGCTAAGAGAGACATGTAATGAATACTGTAAATCCTCTGATTTTTGCAAAAGAATTGATTTCCGGTGGCTTCTATGCCATTATTTGCAAAAAAAATCTCTTCACTTCACTGCAATATTTACTAAAATATAAAACCAAATAATATTTTTAAGTAAAGTCACAGAATATGTTTACATAGTAACAATTTAATTCAATATTTATATAAAAAGAGCACGAAGTAAAAGAAATATAGACTTTGAAACTATAAAAAACTGTAAAACTGTTCTCTAAATAATAATTTCTTGACATTCCTTGTTTTTTCCTGAGGAGTCTTCATATGGGATTGAGTTTAAGTATACTTACAAGTATTAAAATATAATTAAACTCAAGTAGAGATAACATAATTTATGTTTATAATCCCTACAATTGTAATACCAAATGCATCAATAATATAACTATTTTAGTAGTAACCTCCCAATCAATTATTTTTTCTTTTTTTTTAAATCAGAAGACAATTACACAGATAATTGATGTCGAAAAGATCGGCTTTGGACACCTATGCCTTATCCACACCACAAAAAGGACATGAAAACATCGATTTAAAAAATATATATTCACTGTGTCACCCTCTTCTTCGCTGAAGCATAACTTCTGCAGGCTGTCTTCCACCTGCTGCACGGAACTTGGGAGAGACGATGGATCCTCTTGCTCCTCCCCTTCGCAGTCACCGCTGGAGCCGCCGGTACCGGCTTGCGAACTACCCGATTCGCTAGACTGAGACGGAAAACAACATTCAATAATAAATGACGTCTATAATTACACTGTATTAAAGGGCATCGTCATAGAATTAACCATCTTTCTCTAACACAGCCCTATCCCACACAAATTCTGTCTTCACACGCCAACAACAAAATATATTTTCAAAACAATGCAGCGTGTTATGAGATTTCCGGGTTCACGTATGGACGACAAGTCGCCGAAGATTTCGTTCACGCGCTGTAAAATATAACAATGCAAATTAACTCACCATTTTTAATGAATTTAAATTCTCGATTGTTTTAATCAGCGTAAGTAATCACGGTCGGAAAACCTGATTATTATTTTGTGACAGATGACAATTCCGAACTCCGACAAGTCAGCAGCCATAGTTGATAGAGGTGGTTCGTGGTTGATATTTTTTGTACCGGTAACTTTAACCGGTTATCAACTAAATCACCGGAGCACCGTTACTTGATATAGTAATAACTGGTTCCACAAGGTTTATCGGAAATTTTTCCATGCACTGGTTATTCTGATCATCACCGGTTCCGTTCCACGTAGCACAATAGGTTTCCGATAATCCTAGTCCAGCCGGTCTATATTCTGTGGTCCAGCCATAAATGTTGTTAGGTACACAAATTCCGTGAACTATAAAGTTAACCGGTCGTGTGCCGGCCGTACGTAACGCGGAATATACCTTGTCTGCTCTTTGCTGTTTTTTAGACACTTTTTTGTGATGGTTATATTCATGTAAAAATCAACAATAAAAAGTTTCAGTTTCTGGTTTCTCAATATACAGATTTCAATAATGACTTATATTTCAATAATTGTACAATAATTACTTATTCATTAATTAATTATGAAAATAAGTAACGAAATTTACTGTCAGAAATGTACGTTTATCGAATAAAACCACGGAAGCAATAACACTAAAGATATTCTATCTCTATTTTTTCGTTCTAAATATGTCAAAGAATATAAAAACACTTAATTTTATCACTTTTTTATTTAAAAATAACACTCTTTTAACAGATAAATAACACAATTAATGTACGGTTCGAAGACGACAATTGGAATGATTTTTTGTCCGATTTGTATGGCTTATGAGGTTACTTGACAAATAGAACTCGTTCATTCATTCAAAAACTTGAGATACAAAAACAATTAAAAACTCATAAACGCAGATAAAATAGGCCAAATTCGCATACGTGTCTAGGGAGCGCAGATCTGCACACTGGTACATAGAGGATACAAAAGTTTTCTCGCAGATCTGCGCTCTGGCATACGACCCGTTGAAACTATTCGGGGAAATCCCATGAAAATTCTATTGGTAACCCATAGGATCATCCGCGCTCCTATATGGTGGTATAATCAGTTACCGAAAGTTGATTACAAAGTAAACATGGAGTGGAAGATATTTTTAACATTTTAAAATCCTTGGGAATCAGTCGCCAGTATGTGTATTACACTATTAATTGGTTCAGGGATGGAAGAGGTTGCCCGCAATCTGTACGAATTCCAACAGTGATCAAATTCGGAGAAATCTTCTCCGTGAACAAAAAATCATGTCCAGGGAGATAGGTATTTCAACAAGGAGTATGTCCCGTGTTATCAAATCGAATCTAAAGATGGAGGCTTACCGAAGAAGCACTGGGCATTTGCTTATTTCATCTCTAAGGGACATCAGGAAGATCAGAGCTAAACTGATTCACCGTTACGCAGACAACATGCATCGCAAAATTATTATTTATTATTTGTTCGAAAAATATTTTTTCTTCTGAATGAAGGTCTGAACTTTGTGGTGACATTATTATTAAAATAAAACACAAATCAATTTGTTTTCACCACTTTATTAGATATACAATCTACATGTTTCCAGAACAATGTTCTCTTCTTCAGGATTGTTTGTGTACTAAAATTGAAAAAGATAAACCATGCAAGTGTGTTATGATGAAGGGGAGGGGAGGGGGTCGGAGATATTAATTATGGAATGTCATCTGAAGGGAATGGAATCTTAAGTGGAAAAATATTCAATAGTGGGTTGTGCACAAATTTTGTCCGGTTATTTATTATGATTGAATTAATATTAACACTTTTCCTTATTTCAAGTATTTCTAGATTATTTATTTGTGATTATTTATTTATCTTAACTAATATGTAAAAAATTTAAACCTGTATGAATATTAAATGAATGGTCATATTCTATTAAATGTTTTGCAAAATCCAACTCAACATTACTAGCTAAAGCTTCGATGTGTTCTTTAACCCTAGTTTCAAAATTTATTTTTGTTTTACCAGTATAAAAATTATGATGAAATAACCGAATAAATGATCCGATGTTCATCTAGACCTAGAACTGGAACGGGTGTTCCAGGAAATCATCAATATCAACCATTTCTAAGTTGATAAAACAGATTTTGTACAACGGGCAAAGAAGGTGTCTGCAGATAACTAATATAGGGTTGCATTATAAATTATAATAATTTGTTTGACCAGTCAAGATTAGATCGGTCAACCGATTTAAATTAGTAAAAAGTGAGCAATATTTAACAGATGCACTTATTATCTTTGTCCGAAAATGTCAATATTTTATTTTGATGTTAGTTCAATACCAAATAAAAAAATATTTTAATTTTATAAATCTGATATTTGTCAATAACACAGCTTTCATTAAAAAAAACAAATATTTTTGGAGTTTTTATCTTAATATAACCGATACTCAAGTTGTATTTACTTAAATTATAAAATATTTGTTTACTTTGACCGCGTTCTTCCGACCTATTGCCACATCAAGTGTCAACCCTATTAACTGTGACTACCGACCAACTGACAACTGACAGGAAAATCTGACACATTTCATGATAGTTGACATCAGTTGACATTTGTTTTGGCGGTTGCGGCTTGTGATAAAATCGTTTTCACTTATTGAATTTGTTACCAATAATTACAATTAGAATTTATTTTTTAGCCGACTCGATGTGCGTAACTAATTTTTCTCATAATTGCGTGCTTTTATAGTCACTTGCATTCGCATATCGGCTAAACGTCAGCATATTGTGCAAAGTAAGGTAGTTTTGATTTGTGAATCAATGAATATCATTAACAGATATTTCATTTTAAGATAACACTTTTAATAAATAAAAACCGAGGATGAAAAATGTTTTCTTCAAACGAGAGGATGCATTACATTACAAACACTCAATATTTAGACAGAAGAAAAGATGTGTTCTAATAGTATTCCTAGTTTGTGCTGTACTTTTCTTTTTTTATCAAATCCTTTTCATGTCTCAGCTATCGAGGTCTCAGTTAATAGTGGTGGAAAAAGAAAAGACAAAACCAACATACCATACCTCAAAACCTTTAGTGTTGCAAGTCACTGATGTTTTCAACGACAAAGGGCTTGTTAAAGGTACGCGCCTGTCCGACCTTTCGAAGTACAAACCAAATTCAAATGGAAAATTCACATGTTTCAAGTCAAGAATGGAAATAGACTTTTTCCTCGTAAATGACAATTACTGCGATTGCCCGGAAGACGGCAGTGATGAGCCGGGAACAAATGCTTGCAACGATGGTCGATTTTATTGTAAATACCAACCCAAACACCATAGGACTAAAGAAAATGTGATTCCATCCAGCCGCGTGAATGATGGCATATGTGATTGTTGCGACGGATCAGACGAGTGGAACAGGACCAGCAATCCACAAGCATTACCGTTGGACATTCAAAAAAAGTTGGGAAGATACCAAGTGCCGTGTCCTAATGTTTGTTTATAGAACATTTCTTATACGAATTCAAAGGCTGTGCAACAATTAATTATACCTGAGATACCTTTTTATTACGTGTTTATATTTTTGTTGAATAGCAATTAAACTATTTATAAATTATTATAATTTTTGATTATTACTGCTCAACGACACAGTATACTAAGAAAAGTAATATGTCTTCATACAAACTGGCCGCTACCCATTAGAATGTGTGCGTGCATGCTCGGCGCCATGTACGCACGCACTGTGACGCACACATTGACATAGAATATGGGGGCACAAGGCGGCGGCAGTAAGGGCCGTGCCATTCGCGCTTGCAGCCGCCGCTTTAGAAAAAAAATGCACTTCCTGAAAAAAATGCCTTTTACATGTTTGTGATGCTTTACTAAAAAGGTGTGTTGATTATCACAAAGACGGTGAGTTTTTAGAAGTTTACGTTGATGTTAATCAGCGTTCTTGCAATTTAAGTGCAGAAACTAGGTGTACTAATTACAGAAATTCTTGGGTTTCGTGTCTACCTTATGCGTCGGAATCTCAGACGCTACGAGTTAAAAGAAAGGGAGTAAAAATAAAGTGACAACCCTAGCGTCAATGCAAGAGTAGGCTAATAACTCGCCGACAGGCCGGAGATAAACTACTGTTCTGGGTATACTATGTCGACAATGTCGTGTTTTCCATTTTATGATTCCATTTTCAAAAGAATTTTACTCAATCACAAAGTAATTTTATTTTACAGAAAAATTTTAAAGTTTATCAATAATAATTGCATTATACATTGAGCGTGTACAAAAATCACTTTCCAGCTTATGATGCGATACTCACTCTGTAATATTTCGCCATTACTTTGTTTTCTATAATGATAATGTGTACTTGCAGATTTTGAAAAATTTATTTATGAAATTGAAAAATAAGAAAAATATACCGTTGCAAAATCCACAATATTTCATAATCAAATGTAATGTATTCTCATTTTCATATCAATTTTTGTTATGGACTTCTTTGCTTTTCTTCGGCTGATATTGTCATATCATAAAAGCTTTTGAAATCTTACTAAAACCAAAAGAATAATAATAACAATTTCAATGTAACGTCAGAAAAAATAATTTGTAAGATGATAGTTCATTTATTAATATAACATTTTGAATTTCAAATTATTAGACACACACTCAGTACCCAGACCAAGATTAAAACACTTATTTTTTCAAAGAAAACAAGTATGTACATGAATATTTTTGTTACACGGGTATCGAATCTGTGATTTCTAATCGCAAACCAAACTACAACGAGAGCATATCTATATCTGGCAATTGTAGAACAAGATGAATACCATGAGAAACAAATAAAAGAAGGTTGCGACTAGAAAGGGACATTTGCAGGTGGCAGTATACAATAAGCGAGACAGTATTGATGGTATGCTTTTGCAGATAATCAGACTAGTCAATTTCAATGTTTTTTTATCATCATACTATTTAAAATTTTAAGGATTATAATAATCCATCTGCAATTATTAAGAGTAAAATATAGAACTAAAAGAATGGAATAAAAGTGTGTGTAGTTACTACAACCAAGGTTAATTAAATACAAATTTTATACTAAGTAACAAGTACTAATAATGTTGATTGTATATAGAGAAAGTACATAGATTAACTAGTTCATAATTAAAAAATTCTGTAAAATTAAAATTTCTCCAACATTTTCAGATCAAAATTATCAATTGTGTAGTTCATCATCCCTTATCTAACCACGATAAATTCATGATTCAAAGAAATTCAAGACCTTCACAATATATTTTTATGTCATATACCAAATAAGAAACAAAAAAGCTGTGACAATTTCTTGGAAAATATGAAAATGTTTATATATACATTTTTCACTTTGCAAGTTTTTAAAGAATTTTGATAATTTTTTTGTCAGAAGCGAAGTGACGGGGTCCTGCTGTACATATTAAATATGAAATAAACATTTTACTATGAGAATGTTTTTATATATTGAGGACTACTGATCTTTGAATAATATTGAAAAATTGTATTAAAAACATTTTATTAATTAAAATTCAATACAACCATTTGCAGACATCTTATTTGGAAATAAATTACAATACTGCCATAAAGAAATATTTTACATCAATATTTTTTTTTATCTATAAACACATAATCTTTATTACAATTAATAATAAGTATCCAAGAAATTTTCAATACAAAACATTAAGAAAAATCTGTTTTTATATTCATATATTTGTATAAAACCATTTTAAAAATATATTCACAACTTATTGCAATAATTTCATTCAATATTATTCTCAAATCATGTTGGTACGAATATAACACATTCAAAGTCAGTCACATAAACCGACGATTCACAATTATTATTTTTAAAATAAACTAATAATAAGCATTAGTATCCACCATAAAATTATTAATTGTTTTATACGCAATTTTGTAATTCAAATGTGCCATGATGTGAAAAGGGTTGGGAATCACTGGCACAAACATTTGAGAATAAAGTGCAAACTGAAATCTGCACACAGGTGTCTGAAATGTTTTAATTAAAACTTGTTTATTTATAAGTAGAGTGAGTTAAGAGGATTTTGCCTAGGAGCCCAACTAGAAGGGTCTTTTGCAGCGGTAATGCTTATCTAAATACCAAGTAATTTTCAACAGAAAAGTTTCTGGCGAGCCTGCAATCCCCCCAAGACAGCCGCCAAAAATTTAGCATAAATTTTTCAATGATTTTTTAAATAATTGTGAAACAATTTGATTTTTCGATTACTTTGCAAGAAAAAACTCAGTAGGGTACCAAATATGCATCATGGCATGCATATTCTGCCATGCCATCGTACTATGGTGGGGTAATTTGAGATATATAGGTAACTGATACTGTAATGATGATTTTTCTGATCTTTTTCTGATTTTTCACAATTTGACAGGCAACTGTCAGTACTTGAACAGTATCTCAAAATATTCTTAGGTTTTCACGGCTGTTCATAATCTTCTGGTTTGAGTTTTTGGGATATTATGCCGTGTTTCTATGACCTTTCTGATCCCATTACAGGGTCTATCATCAGGGCTGATGTGACATAAAAACATGGCAGAATATCCTAAAAAAACTCAAACCAAAAGCTTTATCTCAGTTACCAGTCAGATTCAGATTCTTTTCATAGTCCTTTATTATATTTTCATTGATTTTTTGACAAAAATCCACTCTGCTCTACCATTGAACCACAAACTCAAAGATCCTGGAAGAAAAATGCTAGCAAGAACCAGCTATACCTATCTCAATGGTATGAATAAAGGAACACTATTCTATTTTCTGTAAACACTGACATTTATAAAAACAAAAAACTATTTACTGGTGCAACCTAGTTAAGTGTTATCCATGTGTATATACCTTTTAATTAACTTTTCTGTGTTATTCTTCTGCATAACTCTTTTTAGTGATAATGGTAAGACGACAACTAACTACCTGGAATTTTCTCTTTGGCAACACTGTTCCGCAAATTTTGAATTATGGCGAATTTCGAATTGACGGGGTTTTACTGTATATTTCTCTCTCATTTGCACTATCAGCTCCATACAAAAGAAGAAAATAGGACGAGATAATCGTACCAAAGCTCTCAGCGGTTGACCTATAACCAATGTTATTATGTAACTTACGAGAGAGAATTATTAACTTAATTTTTGATAGGTTCTTACGTAGCTACTTTTTATGATTTTTAGAAAATATTTTTTGCTTAGCACTTGATTCTTAGGACCCCTTTCATATTATGTTGTATGTACAACATACCTAAGAAATTTACATGTCTTTAATCTTAGATACACTTTGAGACTGGACAAGTCAGGATTTAATCATTGTGTTTATAACACCACTTTGCTTGCTGTTAGTTTCTTTGTTGCCATTTTGTCGATGAAATTTTGTGATGCATCAAGCCGTTCAAGGAAATTGGCACAATCGGAATTCAAGCTCGCACTTCGAATTTTTAAAGTAAAATATTCGTTTGAAAGACCAACAGTTTGTAACCCCAAATATTACTCCAGTTATTATTTTTTAATACGTATAATGAAAAATTTCAACTTGATCATTATAAAAATAAAAAATTTTAAAGTTTGAAATTACACTTTGAATTTTCTAGGTTAATATCCTAATATACATGGTGTGCGATGTAAAGGTACACATGAACATTGGCATTGTCCCTCTAATGTTATGTAAATTCAATTAAAAATAATTTTAATCATATAAAAAATGTGTAGTAAACAATCAAATAGGGTTTTAATTACCATAAACAAATTAACATAAAATTCAAAAGGGTTATATTCAATAATTCTTATTGAAATATTGTGGCAAATCCTGATAAAGTTGCATAATTGATATTCTAATAGTTAACATTAAATAGAATCTATAAAAAAATGTCATATCATTTATGTAAGTATGTGTACGATTTCTATATTATACAAATATGAGACATGGTCCCATGAAAGCCGCACCTAGAAGAGTTGCAAGTAACGAAACTAGCCAATAAAACATATTTCAGGTGTGGTTTTAACATGTCTACAGAAAGCTGTACAAATAATTATATTTACAATGTTGAGTAGGTATCCACTACAAATGTAACTAAAATGCCCAGCTTTTTACTAAAAGTGGCCTTGATATTAAAAATATTTAGTGCCATATTGTACCCCAGCCTTGTCATAATTATTAATTAACATCAGTGCCTTACACATTACAATGCACATAAGAATAAAATTATACTATATTGTCCCAACCCAATAGAAGTCATATGGGAATGCAATTCGTTTAATACCAAAATTACTCTAAATCATATGACTTGTGCAGAATTTATTTATAATAAATCAAAATATGCCGCTTTCCTTTTAAAAAATTTTACCAAAAATTATTTAGCAATGTTATCAAAATATTGGATTTAGTCCAAACAATCCGCTTCCTTCTAGAAAATTTTAAGCCTGAAATGCCATAAAAGGCACTATGTAAAAATGTATGAGATGAGAATAATCAAAACAAAAATACTAATCTATTACACACATACTTATTCGGACGTTTTTTGAATTCGTAATTTAATATTACTTAAATAATATTTACAATAGAAAAGTTAGTTATTAATTTGTATAGATATTCCTAAAAATACAGTTATAAAACATATTTCAACAAAACTGCATTATTGAGACGCTTATTCGATTTATTCTAACATTATTCTTATAATTCGTTTTCACCCAATTACAGGATTCCAAAATTTATGGTAAATAGAAGATGAAGATATTTTAATCCCATTGCTATTTCACAATATTTTGAAATTTTGTGAAATAGCAATATATTTTATACAATATCAATGAAATTTTGAAAAATTTGATAATAGTATTTTTCCACAAGCTTATTTATCACATTGCATGATCCATCATTAGGCCTGATGTGTTAGCATCCGTGCTTGTTGAGCACTGGCATGCAAAACCATGTCAAAAGCAGGGTGTGTCAATGTGCATGTCTCGCTGCATTACCGTGCTACTTAGAATGTTGCATTATGTGCAAGTTCCATTTGTTGTGGGTTCATTACGTGTGTGAACCTTCAACTCAATTAAGTTAGCAGAGCCATATTCCAAGACATTTTTAATTTTAGGTTGTCTTCCAAATTGACATTTTCAACATGGTATCAAAGCCGGTACTTAACACATCACGTCAACTCTGATGACGGACCCTATAATGGTAATCAAAAAGTCGACCAGAACGGTTGGAGACACATGGCAGAGTAGCCGAGAAATCTGTTCTGATAAGTTCTGTCTGTGGATGGAGTTAATTTCAACTACCTGCTTGCATACAAAATAAAACTGATTTAAGCATCATCCGAAGAATTAAAACTAAAACAGGTATTCCATTCCGACTGCGACTGCCACCGTGTCGATCTGCCATATCTATAATCTGAAATAAATCTAATTTTAAGCATTTCCATCCAAACATCTGATAATGCTGGTTTGCTCTAAAATTTTCTTGGCCTTTTATTTGTATTTTGACCAAACTAGATACATATAAAAAACACTTTAAAAATTTCAGAGACTTATTTAGAATACAAAAAAAAACAATGCAATTCTTAGAATATACTTTATTGAAAAAAAAATATAAAAAAATACAAGCAAGTTCCCCATTAAATATATATTGAAAAATATCTTTCTCTGCTACTTAATGAAAATAAAGTTATGATGATATTTCCATAATAACATCAATTTAATTCAAAACAATCTAATCAATAGCGAGAACTATTATTATTGCGGACGTAATGACATGAAAATACCGAGCGGAAAAATGATTACACCAGAGTTCTGACTGTAAAAAAACACAAGCAAAATGTGATACAAATAATTATATCACACAGTGGATATGTTTTAGGATTAACAGTATTACCACGGATTCAACTATTAAATTTTATCACCATTAAATCAGGTATAAATATTAACATATAATTCAAAATTCTCATTAATTGTAAGGTTTATAACGTTTTACATATCGTGCAGTTGAATCAACATTAATACATATAAAATCACTTATTTTGATATTTTATTTACAATCTTAATACTAAAATTATACATAAAGAAGACTATGTTTATTTCTGACAACTTTCCAATCAATTCCAATTTGGTTAAGTATTATGTTGTGTCTATTATTTTTAAATATTCGTCTTGACCGGGTTAAGTTAAGCCTATCACCAAGAATTAAAATAACTCAAAATATGTAAAGTTAGAACTTGAGATTAAAAATATCGAGTTGTAGAACATATTACATACGAGGACTGAAAATTAAGTTTGTAGAATAATTTAATGTGGTGGCGTTTACAATTACAATAACAATTACGAATTTTAGAAACACTTGAAATTCACAAAATCCTAAATACAAAAAATAACATCAATTTTTTTTTAATAAAAAAAATATACCTAAATGGGAACACGGAATGCATGTCACATCAATATTCTTACTATTCTCAAAATAACTTGTATAGTGAAATAACTGCTTGTCCTATGAAAATAGAACTAACTTGCTGGTGTCCTGGAATGTGGCTTGAACGACCATCAGATCGCTAGGCGAGCGTCTTGACCACACACCAACAAGCTACTCTATCAATCAAATGCAACCCTTTACTTCACCCCTTCTTACAATGTTCCCTCTCTCTCACCATCTAGATATCCCCTCCACTTCTACTGAACCCACTACCCACACACCAGACATTCACTCCAACACACTTGTCTCAACTCACCTGACGAAGGTTGTTGTATTATACTCAAAAATAAACCAGTGGAAAAAAACCAAAATAGTGTTTTATTCATAATGTTTAAGTTCGTACCATTCTATCATAGGGACAGACCAATCTATCTGGAGGTATTACAGTGATTACGAACAATGGGCGAGACATGGGCAGCCTGGTATTTGCGAACGAAAGAAGGATATTATTCGAGGACGATGCTGACATTTGTTATTTTCCAAAACCGAGAAAGACCACATTATTGGGGCCAATAATGGATACGGAATAGATTATGACGCATGCTCTAAACAGTCCCATGGAGAATGACTTTTAATACTACTTCCTGTAATGGAAAACTGTTGGACTGTGTATTAGATAATGAATAAATTTGTTATAATAATAAGTTATTATTTCTACAAAGTTCATCGACAGTCTTCATATAATAAATGTTTACCGAATCCAACTACACCGAAAATAATAACGTAAATTACTTTTACATACTCAAATAAACAGCAATAACATTACATTTTGATATATGTACACACAACTCTCTCACTCCTAAGATAACTTATGTTAGAGAACATTTGGAGTTCCATTTTAGTGTTTCATCCTAACCCTCCATCCGCACGTTTCATATTTTTTCTGTGAAGTGTATTTTCGAATAGTCTTTTTTACTAATTAATACCTTTACATTTAGTACACATCATTGAAGTACACATCAGTTTTAACCGGTCGTATGCCGGAGCGAAGATCCACATGAATATTTTTGTACCCTATGTATGCCGGAGCTGAGATATGCGCTCTCTAGACATGTATGCGAATTTTATCTATTTTACCTTTTTTAAAGCTTATTATTGGTTGTATCTCAAGTTTTTGAATTAATGAACGAGTTCTTTTCGTCAAGTAACCTCATTTGCCGCGAAAACCGGACAAAAAAAACACTCCAAATGTCGTCTTCGAACCCCGCAGTAATTGTGTTATTTATCTGTTAAAAAAAGTGTTTTCAAAATAAAAAATGTTAAAATTAAGTATTTTTGATATATTTAAAACGAAAATATTGAAATACAATATCTTTAGTGTTATTGCTTCCAGGTTTTATTCGATAAACATGTGCGTACATTTCTGACAGTAAATTTCGTTACTTATTTCCATAATTAATGAATAAGTAATCATTGTACAAGCAATTATTGAAGTATAAGTAATTATTGAGTCTGTATATTGAGAAACCAGAAACTGCAACTTCTTAGCGATTATTGTTAATTTCTACATGAATATAACCATCATAAAAAAGTGTCTAATAAACGTGTGCGAAATTGCGCAGCAGACAGCGTACATTCCGCGTTATGTACGGGTGGCATACGACCGGTTAAATAAGAAAAACCATACATGGATGTTAAAAAATGGCAGATTATTTTTATTATTATCTATTTCCATGTCATGATATAAGTTAACTGGTGTGATAATATACAGAGTGCGTTATTTTATACAGAATAAGCAAAATTAATAGGTGGAGGGTTAAATATAGGATGTTTTCATAATAATCTGAGCCATCAATATAAATTTTATTCTTAACATTTCCCGACAATATGTATTTATAGGGATACAGTAATAAGTATAGAGAGTTTGTACTTTAGTTACTTATTATTAACTGCACACCGAGGCAATTTCTTGCTCTCGAACTTACGTGAACAACGGCTACAGGATTTGTATTATTAAAAAGTAATAAAAAATACAAGTGATAATTAATTCTTTCAGTGGGAAAAGTTTAAAATTCACACCACTTCATATTATTTAATATACAGCGGAAATCGTTTAATATGAAACTGCGGGGACTGAAATATTTTGCTTTTAACATGAATTTCATGTTAAAAGAATGTAAAATTGTAATTATCGAAACATTCACAATAGAAATTTAAAACACTTACACTTTAAAACATAATTTAGACCCTTAATATGTACATTTACTAGAACATATGTGTAAAAAAATACTTTAAATATGTGAAAATTATAAATATTTCTTTTTTTTATTTCATTACTTTTTCTGAAAAAAATTCGATTCTATTTTGCACACAGTCACAAACAGTGTCTTTTATTTGTGAACTTTCATTTTGTTTAAAAGTATGCATAAAATTACACAGCATTTGTCGGGATTGAAACAGATTTAATGTTACATTTTCTTATTAAATGCTTTCCACCGTATACATTGCACAACCCTCACCCCAAGTGTGAGACTATTTACCATCAACAAAAATATATTTTTTAATTATTCCACTACGTACCAAAAGATCGTCTTTACGTGACATTCCATTATTGTTTTAGAATAAAAAATTATGCATTTGATACATTTTTCTTTAATTTAAGCGCCAGATTATCTATCCCAGTTAATAACAATAACCTTTCATCGCCGGGACTGTAAACTGAGTTGACATTGCCTCTAACTATGTAAATACATATACAAAATACAGAATTTGTGTAAAATTGGCAACCACGTTCTCACCAGAAAGGGACCAGAGAAGCCACAAGGCTTACGACTGTCGTTGCCAGGTTTTAGGATACTTTATGCCATGGCTATAGCCATCCCCTTCCTCCCCCCTTAGAGTGAAATTTTTATTAGCGTATTTTATGCATATTCAGAGATGTTACCAGATATGGTATGATCCGGTAATTGCCGTCTTTGTCATTCTTTTCAAAAATCCATTCACCTCCATATTTTAGGTATTCCTTCGTAATATATTTATGTATTCAATAAAATAATTACAATAAGTATTTACCGGACACAACAAAATTAAATGTCTTCTCAAAGAAACTGTCGTTAATTTGTCAATATGTGTACGTGTTGCGGGGGAGAATGGTGCGGAGAGCGCAGTGCATAGTGCGCCGGATTCGGCCGACTGCCTAACTTCGCAGCTGGCTGGATCAGGCAGATTCCGCGTCTTTATGCTGTCGTTTGTGATTTTAGTAGTTTTATACAATAATTGATACATATATCACTTGTATACATATCGACCATTATTTTAATGACCGAAATACATTTAAAAAAAAGTAAAATATGATATTTATCAATGTACATGACCTCTCTGGCCAGAGAGGTCACATACACAAGGCAGAATATCCCAGAAAATTACACACAGAAGAGTCTACATGTACATTGAGTTTACAGCACTGTACCATGAGTTTCAATTTTAGTACGTAAAGGCTTAAAGGTGATTGTTTTGTTATAAAAAAAATAATTATATTTTGTGACATTGATATATGTAAAAGTGCTTAATTTAATGCTTACATATGTAAATTACAAAAACAAAAAACTTTAAGCCCGATTATCTTGGAATTTATATTTTGGAAGGAGAGTTGCACTCGGGGTGTGAACTGTATCCGATAATTAATCAAGGCATGGAATGGAGCCTTGTCCCCAGCACCTCATGTCATCTGACAAGCCTACAGTTGATGGTGTCACTACTCGCTATCTTCTCTTCATCATCAATAATTTAATCTCAATTGTCAGCGTGTTAACCTCACTGCTATCATTGAATGACATCGGAGCTCCTTCACCTTACTGAGTGCAAGTTTCACCATCAAAGTGTTTGAAGGTTATTGTATCATGTTGTGGAATTATCATTTATTTTAAACAGCTGATGTTCCTACGTTGTTCTTAGATTGATTCTTAAATACAGGGGCAGATAGGGTGGGCAGGACAGCGGGGGAAGTCCTAGCGGGCCGATGGCTTTGATTTTTGTTTTTACTGCATAAAATATGATATTTTAATTCATTCATAGCTGGTCGCCAACTAAAAAAGGCATCTGAATAAGAATTCACTATTATTGCAACCTTCAATTTTTTTCTAAAATATTGTACGCGGGGAGCGATACTTGTATAGGGCTGGTTAATAGGCTTCTAGACATAAGAATGAGCTTGACGTATTTATCAATGTAGTGCAGGAAAAAGTACATTATTAAAGAGAAAATTAATTATTAAAAACTGGCGAGTTTTTAACCGGTCGTATGCCGGAGCGTAGATCTGCGCGACATAGTTTGTACCCTCTATGTCCCGGAGCGCAGATCTGCGCTCCCTAGACATGTATGCGAATTTGGCCTATTTTACCTGCGTTTATGGGTTTCTAAAGTTTATTCTTTGATGTATCTCAAGTTTTTGAATGAATGAACGAGTTCTATTTGTCAAGTAACCTTTTTTTTGTTTTTGAATGAATGAACGAGTTCTATTTGTCAAGTAACCTCATTTGCCACGCAAACCGGACAAAAAATCATTTCAAATGTCATCTTCGAACCGTGCATTAATTGTTAAAAAAAGTGTTATTTTTAAATAAAATGAAAATATTGAAATACAGTATCTTTAGTGTTATTGCTTCGATGGTTTTATTCGATAAACATGTGCGTACATTTCTGACAGTAAATTTCATTACTTATTTTCAGAATGAATAAGTAATTATTGTATAAGTAATTATTGAAATATAAGTAATTATTGAAGTGTGTATATTGAGAAACCAGAAACTGTAACTTCTTAGCGATTATTGTTGATTTTTACATAAATATAACCATCACATAAAAGGGTCTAAAAAACAGCAATCGTGCGCGAAATTGCGCAGCAGACAGGGTGCATTCCGCGTTACGTACGGCCGGCATACAACCGGTTAAACCATTAGTCACATTTATAAAAAAAAAATTCCAAATTATATAAAAGTTATGACAGATCTCCAATCCGCCCCTGCTTAAATACCCCTAAGAGTTGGATTTGATAAATTTATTGCATTTATACTCTATATATTATTCAACACTAAATACGGCGGTCTGGACTACAATTAGTTTAATTAAGCACCGATGCTACAAAATGCTTAGAAGATTTATTGAAATTTTAATATTATGTAGTGCATATTATGCTTGTATCGCGCACTGAATAAAATTAAAACTGCCACCTTGTTCCAAGAAATCTACAATGCAAATAAAATGCATAATAATTAAGGTTTCGTCTATTTAAAAATAAAACCAGTACTCAAATAAAATCAATTAATCAAAATAGATGACAGTACAAAATTAAACCTAAAATTTGATAATTAAGCATAAAATAAGTACAGCAGACTACGATCAATGTCATTGTATTAAATTTGAGAGGGAGAGGATTACTTTGTATAAACTGAGCACTTTTATATAGGTAAACCCAACAATAGGCGTGATGACAGTATTAAAGAATTAAAGAATAAGTGATATTAGAGAAGAAAATATTTTGAAAGGATTTTCAATAAAATAAAAGTATAAAATTGTGCAATCCGCCATTTTACCCGAAACACCGGTCAGAGCGAATGACGTGACGCCTCACCACCGTGTCTTTGAATCATAGCCATAGACACAATGCAATGTTTACTAAGGATTGACATCACGTAGACAAAATGACAGCTGCGGGCGTTTTTGCGCACAATTAAAAACATGTAGATGAAAATGCAATTATTTGCGTAAAAACTTGGTTTATCACTGAAATAATGTTATTTTCGGTAATAGTAGACGTGTACCTACAATATAGAATGTTATTTCAAAATCTGTCATCATGCCTATTATACTGATCGATATCTCTATGTTAAAGCTATTGCTTGACCACAATAACTTGGCGTGCGGCGACTTTCGCCCCGCCCGCACCCGGCAGTAACACCTCGCCCTGTCATTCAGTACAATTTTGTATTTGCTCGGGAGCTGTGACATCTTGATTACCAATATACACTGAATTATTATGTCCAAAACATCCGAAACAGTCCGGGATGGTGTAAGAACAATTGCCAATGAAGTATTAAAGTTTTGTGAAGCTGAAAAAGCAAATAATGGACCGATATTACCATCTGACAGTTTACCTGACCAAATTTCTGTTAAAGGTTAAGACACCGGTCACCGGACATTCTGTACATTATGTATTATGTGATAAATTTACACCCTGGCAACTTCTGTTACGCGACAGGGACGCCCTCCCTCGCACGCCAATTTATAGTGGTCGCATTCTAAAAGGCCCCTGTGTCGCACTGCTCAACAGTTTCCACCATTACAAATGCCAGACGCGTTGTTCGCACCTAGTCCGTGTTTTAGAGAAAGTGAATACATTGTCAACAAGGGACGTATTCAGTAATCACTTGAAAATTAAACTGTTTATATATTTTATATCGGGGAAGATAAGACAAACTGGTGGAAATTAAATGCAGTTTGATCTTGATTACAGTGTAACGTAGATTCAATATTAATGACATAAAGCGGAGTCCGCTGTAAAATATTCTTATGCGTAATTAACATTTTACAATAATAAAATACTTTAAACCTAACAAACACAGACACAAGGTATAAGTAGTAGTATAAGCTTATACCTTTTTGATGATCTATACATACAAATGTCTATTATTCGTTCACGTAAGTTTTTACAAAATACTCATACGTCCATTGACAAACAATATTAGTACATACATATAATATGTTAGTGTTTTTAAAATTAAAACCAATTGATTAACACATTGAGCCCTACCTTACTTACTAACAACACCTTCAATTTAAATTGACTTATAACTCTCAATATTTTAATTTTTAATGCAACCATTCTTTGGTTACAGTTTTAATTTATTTTTACCCGACACAAACACGAGTGACCATAAATGTACAAGTACTAATCTCATTGACATTTTAGTCTTTCAAATTCAATTTGAATAAAATAAATTTAGAAAGAGACATTATACATACTTACCCCTCATACGTACAGTGTGGTCACTAACAAACAGATTATTTCATGTCAAGTACTTGCGGAGGACTAGCACAAGTAAAAATGACCCATTTGTTAGCTAAAATACTTGAAATAGGAGAGGCTGATACAAAGAGTGTGTGTGAAGGTTCTTGCAGCTGGGAAAATTTAATACTGTAAGATAATCTCAACCGATACGAAAATGTTAACAAAATGCATTACAATATTGTTATGTTAACTTATTAACTTATAAATGAAAATATTTAACATTTACCAATCACTTACCCGTGTATACAATTAAAATAATTATTAAAATCGTAGCTGCCCATTCGCAATCCGCGACTGCGAACGAGCAGCTGGAATTGGCAATGTAGAACTTTATAGAGAGTTATTCGCATTACTTCTCCGACACCTGAGCCAGGAGATGGTCGGGACTTCTGAACACGTTGAGAATTTCAAAATGCATGTAGAGATTTGGAGAAGCACCGTCAAAGTGTAGCGTTCGAGACACTTTGGCGCCGAGCCGTTGCAGCAGGTCAGTGAAGGCTCGTTCCTCCCTCTTTATCCACGCTCTCCTTTCGTCCTGCACCTGGTACGGAGTCACGTGCACCCATATCTTCACCCCTGCAACATTGAAAACGTCTCATCACACGATCAATGAATTAGGTGAAAAAAATAAAGTACGTTATCACTATTAATTATTATTTCTTATTTTTCTACTCGAGCTTCGAGAGTATCGGAATCTCTCATCGACAGGTGAAGTATTAAAATTAAATTAATTAATTATATTAAAATCAAGTTTAATACTTCCACTGTCAATAAATGTTATGATACTCTCGAAACTTAAATCAACTTTTTTTTTTCTCCTTTTTTGCACACCTCGATTGATACAAACTAGAAATAATTAGGAAATTTTTTTTTTTTATTTTGTACAAGAATTATTATTTATTAAATAAATGAATTGCATACTGAAAAAACTAATATATGCACTTATTATATATAAGTTATAAAAATTGCTCTTTCTAATGTAGAGTTATGGGCGTTTTGTTTCTTTGTGTGAAATAAAAAACCGATTATATGAAACAAATTAAACTAAAAAACAACCATAGCACTTTTTAAAATACAACTAGCGCCATCTGCCAGCGCTCCATATAAAAAAATAACTAACTTGCATGATAAATGGAGCAATCTGTAATGCAATTAAAAAAAATAACTTGTAGCACTTTTTAAAATACAACTAGCGCCATCTAGTAATGACCGCAGATATTAAAAAAACAACCTGTAGCATTTATAAAAATACAACTAGCGCCATCTATTAACGACCGCAGAAAGTTTTTTGGATATATATCAAAAATAAAAATTAAGCCATAAATATTGTGATATATATCATGAAATATATCCGCGGATATATATCCTCGAACCCTGGTTAAAAAAATTTATATGTAATTAAATTCACTTGGAGATAACATAGTTTATGTTTATCACCCAATTTAATGATCATCATGAATAAATCTCTACAAAATTAACGCCAAATGCATCAATAATATATCTCATTACATAGTTAAAAATAACATAAAGAGATAAAAACATCAGTGCAGTAGATTCATTTATCTAGGGTGGTCAGTAAAAATTCAAGCAACTGAACTTGGATACGCCCAGCAACTTTGCCTCAAAAGAAAACGTTACAGTGTGACATTTAGTATTAAGCAGTGTAAGTTGATGTGATAACTTCTATTCGATAATATGTTCGCAAGTTTTATTTTTTGTTATAATGGCATGGCCAGGAGACTCGTCTCAGATATTTGTCGAAAAAGGTCGAAATCAGTCAGTCAGGTGCATTATTTTACTCCGCGTACAAATCACACGTGGAAGCTGCATAGTAACTGTACAACAATGTGAATCCCATTTATGTACGTTCACATTTTGCATTAAATTTCGCTTGCACTACATTTAAAAAAGCTTACGATGAGTCACTTGCATTTGTACATTCCCATATGGAAATATTTTATTAGAAAAATAATATTTATAGGCAAAGGATTTTTATACTTTGTTTTGTTACAACATTTTTAAGGCCTGTGCAATTCTTCCAGAGCTTCAAACCGTTATTTTTTCATTTCAGTTTTCGCTCCGGTCCAATTAAAAAATACATATCGGTTCGGTTCTGAAAAAATATTTTTTTTTGGTATTCGGTTTTTGGTTCAGCTCCGAAGCATTAAATTCTCTAAGGTGAAGGTCACGTATTAATCAACAAAAAAATCAAACCAAATTCTCTTTCATTCAAGACAGGTTGCAACTACGACAACTGAAGTGGAGATTAAGATTGGGTTAATGTGCGTGTTTAAATGTACCGCCCCGAAATAAACTGATAATCTTTTAATTCAGTTTTGGATTTCATTACAAAATAATGTTTTTTCCGGTTTTCAGTTCAGTTTCGGTCCAAGGCTCTGATTTTTTCATACGCACATTGTTTTATTGGCGTGTCTTAATATTATATAATTGGGGGGGGTTAAGAAAATTTACATGGCATGATATGGTGGATATTATGTGAGTGAAACCATTTTAAATAGGAGAAATCATAGAAACCGAACACATGAACCATGTAAGATAAGTAATAAACCACTAATATATGATGTAATAATAGAGTAAAATAAACAATTAAAATAAAAAAGTATACCTAATCTTGTGAGAGTTTCCAAAAGACTTCGGGATGTAATCCACGTATTCTTTCCACCGGCGTGTCCACCGTCCAGCCAGTACATTTCCGATATTCTGGACACTAGCCTCATCATGGTGCTATCGTCTGGCGTCAAAGTCTTCAGGTAGTGAAATTCATAAATCAGCTGGTTCAGGACCACGCAGCCTTTACTGAATCCAATCAGAATGAGATTGGCCTTATCCAAAGCCATTCCATCGCGCCACCAGAGGGTGTTGAAACTCGGAGCATTATTGTCTTTACTTTTTGTTTCATCAGCGGAATTAAGCGCCTGCTCGGAAGAGACAGACTGTGGATTAACAACTATGGCCGACTGGCACTGCGGCGAAACTAAAACACTGGCAGGTTGGCTCGAATTTGTCGTTTGTATGACCCCACCTTGATTGTGAAACTCCTCTAAAGTCTTATCGTTATCCGAGTTGTTATGTTTGCTGGACGTGATGGTGACATGATGATCCGGGACACTGTTATTGGTCTGTGTGTGCGGTTCATTGTACGAAGAAGTCGTCACTGTAAGGTTTCTTGTATTTTCTAGTTCTCTCTGGAGTAAGCTCGTAGGTGTGTCTATTGTCGTTATTTCTTGCTTATTGATAGAATTAGCTGACTCCATTGTAACCTATAAAAGAACCACAATATATTATTATTTTAATTAATGCAAACAATACATTAGTGCAGGACATTCCTCTTTTACAAGTTAAACAATTTCTCATACGCGAAATGATTAGTAATGCATTAGTAATAAACTTCTCTGGCGCCATTATTTCAAATGCTTTCAATTTCTAACAAAGATGAATTTCAGTCTGTAAAGTAACCATAAGGATGACACAAAATTTATTTATAGAGTGGTTTAAAACATGTTTCTGCCTAGCTATAAAAAAATATTGTAAGGATATTGGAGTTAAGCCTTGAACTCATTCGGTGTTTGGTGTTGCGACATCATCTGGAATATGAGACTCTATAAAAAAATATTGTAAGGATATTGGAGTTAAGCCTTGAACTCATTCAGTGTTTGGTGTTGCGACATCATCTGGAATATGAGACTCTGTACACTTATTTTCCCGTTTATTTTCTTGACTCCGAAAGAAAGATATCAGAAATATCAACGAAGCATACAATGAAGTCACCCAGTGGTGTACGAAAGGGTGTTTGGAAAAGGTTGTTTGGAGAAATTGTTAAAGATCACATCAATTATGAAAAAGATTGTGATGAATCACCTGTTTCTATAGATTTTTTTTTTTATTTTATTATTTTTATTTTGAACTCTAAGATGATTTAAATGCTACGCGGGGAAAAATTGAGCTAAACTGGCCGTAGTATTGGAGCTACAAAAATTTGGGAATGATGAAACGCTAGTATTGGGAGGGAGTTAGTAGCGATTGATCGGATATAGGTTACGAGCAGTTAATATTCAATTCTTATAAAACATATTAATCTGGTGGTAAAGCCGCGTTTGGTACAAATGGTTGACGATCGGCGCGGTCCGAGCGGTCCACATGTGCTTCCCAAAAAAAATACTGAACACGGCTTTCGTAGATTTAGGTCGCGTTTATTGCAGTTTAAGCCGTTAAAAAACCGATTAACGTCTACTCTAAGGTGACGATGATATTGACAGTTCCACGAGGTTTCTGAATTATGGCCTTTTTTGCTGTGGTTTTGAAACCGCTTAAATGTCATTAATCGTGATCTCGAGTGGATCCCCGTGCAACAGAGAGGCAGAATATTGAGCAAAACTAAGGAAGGCAGGTCTAATCGGGGGATCGCGCGAGGAAAACGCCCATAAATAATTTATAAGAATTGGCCGTGAAGCACGGATAAAACGTACACTATGTACCAGAGGGGTGACCTTAACTGAGCGGATAATGATTTATTTTCGTTTCGCGGGAATCGGATAACGTAGGCAGATAGGAAAGTTAACTATAATTCCATTATATTTATCTGTAGACTAACGCTCTGTCGAGAAGCGAATAGTGATTCATTTTCGTTTCGCGGGAGTCGGATACCGTAGGCAGATAGGAAATTTAACTATAATTCCATTATATTTATCTGTAGACTGACGCTCTATCGAGGAGCGAATAATGACTCATTTTCGTTTCGCGGGAGTCGAATAACGTAGGCGGGTAGAGAAGTTAACTATAATTCTATTATATTTATCTGTAGACTAACGCTCTTCAGGCTTTTACAACAGATAGGTAATTGTGCAATGACGGTATATACAGTTAGGAAAGAGATAACGATAACGTGTAAGCATATTAATGGCACGACAAGAAAAAAATATATACTCGAATATAGATACAATATATTAACTATGTAATCACTACAAACCTGTCCGACGTTAGCGTAGTTTCAACAGGACGGGTAACGTGTATACGATTGGCTATTCTAGCTCAGATTTCGCCGGGTTTGGTAGTAATAACCACAAAACATAATTGGAACAAGTGTATCTAGATAAGAATATTGTAAATAAAATAATATGAATTTGCGGCCCATATACGCATGTAATAAAAGGATAAAGCGTATGGGGGATCTTATAGATGGATGGATAAATGAAACAAATATAATTGGGAGTAAATGTAATATAACGCGAAGAAGCAAGCATATAAGTACCAAAAACATAGGAGAACATAGTGTGATAGAAATTCGAAGACGGGAGGAACAATAATGTGAAGTGGAACGGATATAGCAAGAGCATGTAACAATGATAAACGTACAAATACAGACAACTACTTGAGACCGATTCGACAGATACTAGCAATCTTTCAACACACCTCTAAGAACATGGTGAGCGGTATATAGTTATCAGCGGAGGCGTCCAGTGCCTTGGCAATAAATGAGCACTGAATTAATCCGACGCCTTGCCTGCGGCACTGGAGGTTTATTTACTTATTTGTTTTATTTGTTTTCATTTATTGGGTTTCTTACAGCCATATAATTAATCAATATTTGAAGAAAAGACAATAATTGATGCACAGAGTTTTGGGCCAATTACGCGAAAACACATACATACAATCGATAAAAGAATAATAAAAACATGTCCAATAGTGGGTTGTGTGAGTGTGTATCTGTGTGTTTATTTATTTGTTTATTTATTTTGTTTGGGGAAAAAATTAAAAGCAAAACGATCTTAAAAATCTTCCACTGAATTTAAAAATTTAATTTAACTTACATT